>VUQK01010543.1:0-7500 GCA_015106715.1 Bujurquina vittata | reverse complement strand
GTTGAGAAATTAGTTGTATTACTATGGCACACCCCAATCAATAGCAACACCAGCTACGAAAGCACAAGCAGAGGAGAGAAAATTTAGAGGGGGAAAAAAAAATCCATATCTTATAAATACATTTTTGGGCGACATTTTTTCTTTTTCATACTTTTTGCTCATTCTGGTTACTAATTATTGATTTCAATTAAAAAGACAGACTGAGTCTGGAATATATTAGCCACAATCCCTTTTGTATTAAACCTCAGAGCCAGATGTATCTCAATGGTCTCTAATATAAAAACCTCACGCAATCTGCTCTTTATTAACAATGATTGCAGTTAAACTGGTAAATATGAGAGTGGTAAAAAAGCTGTTTGCTATTTAAAGGCCATTTATCTTAAGGTGTAACAGATTTCACTTGACAAGCTATCAAGATCAAGAATGTAACACTGTAGTTACGCAGAAAAAAAAAAATGACGTCTTTGTTCACAAATCCTTTCACTTTCAGTAGCACTTGGAAATCCATTTCACGCACCCGCACACCCTGTGGGAACCACTCGATGTACAATAGTGTAAAAAGAGAAATAATGACAACAAAAGTGGAAGAGTGGACAAGGTGGGAAGCGAGAGGGGAAGACTGACGTGCTAAAAAGCCAAGCGAGATAGACTTTTGGCTCGGAGGAGGGACAGAGGGATTCAGAAATCGCACCTGCTTCAAACAAAAGAAAAAGGGGGGAAAAAATGGAGGAACAAAGAAGGCCTCAGCATCAAGGAGGACTCTAAATCCTCTTCCTCTTTCTTCTTCTCCCCTCCTCTTATTCTAATAGCTGCTCAGTCAACACAATTCTCTAAAGAGGACATTAGCTCAGAATAACAAGCATGAATATCTTCACTAATGAGCCCAATAAAAGTACTTGAGTTTGTTTGGGTCACATTTGTGCAGAACCATATTGACAAAGCATCAAAGCATATATGCTACTACAGGATCTCCTATTTAGACAGTCCTAAGTGGTCTCCTATATAGTGCAGCTACAGGCTGTATATGCAGTCTGAGAGGTCTTTTTAGTAGGTCTGCAATGAAACAGCCTTGTGTCCCTACGACAGTCCCTCCACCCCACAACTTCCCCCACGTTCAACAGCTCACCCTGACAGTCAGAGTGAATCCTGCCGAGTAGAGGGGGTTTTCTCTGTCCAGCTGGCCATTCACTGTCAGCCATCCACTGATGTAGTCCAGGGCAAAAACACTGTTTGTGTTTCCTAGATGGAGAGAGACAGAGCGAGAGAGAGAGAGAGGCAGACCAAAGAAAGTCAGAGAGAAAAACAAAACTGGCATGGCTGATAATTCAGCATGTCTCCTGGGATACAACAAGAATCCTCTGGAAGGGAAGGAGGTGGATGAGCTATGTGCAAGTCTGTATTTCATGTAATATGGATACTGCTTTCACTGTGCTGTCTTTTATCTCTGTACCTCCCGCGGGCTGACCGACCCCCTCCAACCTGTCCACAAGCTGCTTCACCCGAACCCCTTTTCTTTCTGTCACCTGCCGCCCCTCGTCTCCAAACCCCTCTTCAGTACTTCACTACTTTATTGAGTTCAGCTATAATTTATGTAGTGATAACAGTGACAGTCACTGATGAAAGCACGGTAAAAACCCAAGAACCGCATGCACCGTGGCTCATAACCAAAAGATGACTTTTTTGATCACTGTTAGTGTAATAGAATAAAAAATACATAGGTGACTGTTTGCCAGTGAATTTCAATTTGGTATTAATAAAATCTTATATTTCTTGAAAACTTTGAAGAAAATACATTTTATATAAGAAAAACCACATATATGGTGAAAGGAAGATGTATTTCAGAACATTACAGATAACACAACAGATTCATTAAAGCATGCGCATTATAACTTTATACAACATTAGGCCATTGCTTCACGACCACAGTCTGCTCAAGCTCACTGAAGCGCGGGCCGGGCGCTGTATATAAAGTGTGGGGAAATTACCAAAAATAGTCACTTGCCCTATAAAGGGTTAAACTGTAATTTATTAGGCATCCAATACTGACTGACTTCAGTCACGAGTTGATAAATTGCATTAACTTTGTCATACTCTATGCACTCCTTCAGAGAGGAGCATTTCAAATTATGAACGCCGCACTGTTCTCATTAACAAGTTCGAGCGCGCCCGGTGTTATCTATTCACTTCAATTAAACAGGTTAAAATATTAGACCGAGGCCCACTTGAGTCCTCTTCTAATATTTTCTTATTCCCTCTCTTCCTTTTCATATTACCATCCTTCTTGTTAACTTTCACACCTCTCTCACACTTTTCTGTGACACTTTCTGTTTCTGCCTCTCTCAGGCATCCTGCTAATTACACCCAGCAGATGGAGAACGCAAACAAAAATACACCCAGTGGCCCTCACCTCTTCACTCTTAATGTTCTCTTGCTCCAACCAAGCACTGTCTGGTATCTTCCTCTGAAAAATCAGATGTTCGAGTCTCGCTCACAACAGCCAATGCCTTTACACTTTCAGTGTGATTCCCGGTGCCTGTGATGTGTTATGTGAGACGTGAATAGCCCTTTTGAAATCATTAGTAAGTAACACTTTATACATGTGAATGTTATATCAGCAATCTGTTCATTTAAAGGCAAACAATGGAGGAGACCAGACTAAATGAGATCAATGAATGAGTGAGTGCGAGGCACACCTAGAGCTAATTCAATTGCACCTGCACAGAGCACTCTTAACAGTGGACGGCACAGCGAGTCATCTGTGCTGTCGCGTACTGTAGATTAAACAGGATAACGTCAGGATGAAAACTTCAAAACACACGAGAGGATGATCAAAAGCAATCCAATAATGCTGGAACAGATAAAGTATAATCCAGCTGCAACACCTTCAAAAACATCTGAAAAACGTTGGCAGTGCACATTCGCACACAGTAATGTGCTGTGCTGTAGCCCACACGATGAGCTGGGAAATGAAAGGAGTTGAAATTCTGAAGGAAAACAGAGCCCTGCTGACGCCACTGTTATCCCCTTTTAGCCCCCTTTTTTTGGCCTTTTTTGGATTTTATTTCAGAATGTCACCATCAGCGCGTTGTATATACCGTATAGCATTATCATATCAGTAATATTCTAAATGAGAATTCAATTAACTACAACCATCACAAGTGCTCGAACACAAATTACTGTGAAACCTCTTAGTTCAGTTTTGATTTTTGAGGGCGCATTAGAGTCAGGATGCAACTAAACTAGAATCATCAAAGCAATAAACCTGTGACTGAAGGATTTACTAAAACTTGCTTCTGAAATCTTATAAGGTCCAGCACGATAACACTGATGTATCACTATCAATATGGCACACGTCTGAACTGCATGCTGTCACATTAAAGACAGATATGCACAAGACCGTCCATGTCTCTTGTTTCAAACTGAATAGATTTCTTATCTGCAACAGCGTTAAGACATTGGTTTAAGATGCTCTTTTGCTGTTTCCACACAGACAACAGATCGCTCTGTCGCTGCACCTGTGGAGATGCTCGGAAGCACCTGGTGCAGTGCGCACGCTTAGAGGGACTCTGCTCTCGGTGGCAATGGCAGCGAGAACTAAACATTTACAGGTGTGGTTACACTTCACTAGAGTTGATACCGACAAGTCTTTTGCACATACGGCAGGGTGTTTTGTGGCACTCCACATCAGTGTTGTGGGTATGTATGAATGAAGCCCTGCGAAATAGTCATGTAAAAGTAACATATATCTAAAATACACTGTTTGGATCCTAGGTAAACATAACCCGAGCTTTCGCAGGTTGTTTTATATAGGCAGATTACAAACATACTGTTTACTAACAGAAAGGTATTAATTTAGCACTTAAAATTACACACAATTCAGTTAAATACACATCTGTCTGAAATAATCTAAATTGTGAGGGTCCAACCAGCAGTTCTGACTTTTTCCTAATCTTATAAGTCAGTCATGGTTTTTTGGAGCTTAGCAGCTGTTACTTCCATTTACTCTGCAAAAGCCTTTATTTAAAACAAGAGTTTAATGTGAATATAAAGTAATTTACATTTTGAGACATCAATTCTTTTCTTGAATTACTTGTTGGTTAGCTTTTGTGTGCTAATATACTGTAGTGTTTCCAACTTGCTTGCACATCTACCTTATCTTCACTATGTGAGAAGACAAAACCCCCCCAAAAATGAACGCAACGTGCCCCCAAATACACATTCCCTGTATTCATGTGTGTTTTCACAGTTTCTGAAATCCCACATTCACATATAAGGACACTATGAACCTTGAGCTACACTTTGACGGGATTAAGAAACATTCTCTTTCAGATAGGTTAGAGTAATAGCTGAGGTCTAGACTCCAGAGAAGCACGTTGAGATGGTAAGTCTATAGTGTACAACGGCTAGAGGTCAACAGATTAACCCACGCCTGTGTTCCCCACTCCCCAGTCGGCACTCTATTATTGCCCTGTATCTAGCCTGGAATGGAAGGGATGGAAGCTAGAGAAAAACGAACACAGAGGGGGCACAGAGGAGAGGGGGAAGGCTAGCAAAGAGAGCAAAGCTCCTGGGTAATTGGCCTGGACTGAGGCCAAAAGGTGGAGAGTAGGACGTAGAAGGCACGAAACGGCTGCTGATCATATCTAGCCTCCATAATAAATTTAGTTATGTGACTGATGACCAGTGATTCCAGAAATATGTATAATGCAACTTACTTACTCTATTTAAAATATGAAGATGCTGAAAAGCATCTTTATTAAGACCATCATTAAAAATATCCTTTAGCTTAGAGATTGCATTATCAACCAACTGCAGAATGACTGGCCACCACATTTTTTAACAAAATGCTCACAAATAACCTTTTCGCTGTTCAGTGAAATCAAATGATCTGACCTAAACAACTTGACAAAGATTATCTCACTGGTAATATCACAATACCAACAAGAATTTGGAGGAAAACACCATAATGCTTAAAAGAAAAGTAAAGACCATCAGGATGAAACATACAGTTTGTTTTGCGGCTCTATAATGTTACACTACTTACTCCTTTACTCCTGATGGAAAAGATTAATAATTTCTATGGCCACAAAATTGATTTCCCACATGAATGTGAACAAGAATTATTTTGGGGGCATTTGCTAAAATGACAGATGCTCTCATTTTTCTTTGGGGCGACAGTCGTAATAGGTGTGGAAAACTGTAAATGAACACTATCAGAAGCAGGAAGACAATGAAACACAGGATCAATAAGATTGAATCTTCTCTTGCAAAAAGATGACCACATGTAATCAATGTTATAATCCTGCAGTAACTGCTTGGGCCAAGTATCTTATTAGGAAAACTAGTGTGTTGTTGTAAGAGCGTACATGAAAAAAAAAAAAAACAACAAAAAAAACTTGCCAGTTTGTGTTACGCACTAGTGGCACCCGGCTGACACAACATTCATTGCAACATTTCTTCTTGCCTGATGGGAGAGTCGGGCAAGTTGATGTTGACAACAATTGTTAGAGGTGGTGGGAGGGCAACGTGCATCAGGGACTTAGACCCACTCAGTGTGGGCATCTTGCCTCTAAATTGCTTTGTCAGCTTCAGTGGCTTGACTAGAATGCCAATCAATCTCCAACAGCTGCCCCTTGCCCGGACGACTGGGCGCTCACCTGGCCAAGCAGCTATCGTGCATACACAAACACACAAATCTACAAAGTGCACTAGAGTGCTGTGCTGTAATGTACATTTGCAAGATAACAGCAGGCTAGTGGTTGTACTCTCTGCATGCACCCTTTAAGGGACTTTGACTCATTGCTTCAGGTTCAATTGACGGGGCTTTACACCTCAGCACTGTTGTGTTGTGCTTGACCAGAGAGACAGACTGAAATTACACATTGTGACTCAGAGGTCCCACTGAGAAAGAAAATATAATCATAATCTAATTGCTGATGGAAAGTGTTCTGCAGTGGTCTGCTACGATACAGTGATTAGACCCCCAGTGCGTGAAAATTGCTGTACACAGATACACATACACCCAAATTAAGAACCAATAACAATAAAGTCTTTATCTGAATTTTGAAATTCATATTTGTTGGTTGAATTTGTATTCCACATGTGCACTAATATTTAAGTGTTTCAGTTTAAGTGTGTGTGTGTATGTAGGTGTGTGTGGGTGTGTCAGAGTGCATTTGGTACTAACCAGGAGAGTTTGACTCTATGATGTGAGACTCCAGGGGATTAGCCATGCTCTCACATTACCAACAGTACTGGACTGGAAAATGAGAAAGCATGGCATGATTTTGTCTAGAGTGGGCCTGCACACCCAAATTCATTCACTCACGCACACACACACCTCAAGAAATGCCCACAGGCATTAAAACACACACACACACACACACAAACTCTCACAAGCAGCTCTTATTTTCTAGGAATTTATAATGTGCTCAATAGCTTCAATAGCGAGCGCTACAATTACAAAATAAAAGAAATCCAAATAATTTGCCACTTTTGAAGAATCTCAGCATTAGCAAAGACTAGGGAAAAACACAAGTGTAGAGTTCATATTATCTATTGACAAACACATTTACACTCTTGCATCATTAACAATGAAGTGAAGGCTTATTTCCTGAGAACAGTTTGGTTATTGAAATTCACTCAAAGGAGCGAGTCCAGAGAGAAAGGGGAAAAAGGGGCTGGTGAATCTCAGCAACTTAGTGTTCTAAGTTGCAAAAGTGAAAGTATTACATGTGTAGTTATTATGGGAGGATTGCCCCGGAGAGCAAAGGAAATAAGGCACCTGATCTGATGAGTTCAATGGGGCGTGTGGCGAGTGGATGACAATGACTTTCTTCAAGAAACAAGCTTTTGAGGACAGCTGAAACACGAGTTCTCCGAGTGTAATCGCCATGACTAAGCTAGTGACAACTGTTTTCTCTAGTTTGTGACAACACCACGCGGGCGCTGGAACATTCTAGTAATGTGATATGGCAAGCAGCCAGCGCTCAGAGGCTTGGGGCTAAGATTTAGTGTACTTTGCTAAATGTACACAAATTAGTGTCACTTTTAAGGATTACGCCTACAGGCAAATCATGTTAATGATGAGATTTTAGTTATTGTCTTCAAACTGCGCTCATTTCAAAATCTAAATGAACAGCTCCTCACACACGCTGATCTGCTCACGCACGTGCTCATCTGTGCGTTCACACAAGCCCTTCAGTGTGTGACAGCTACCAGGGCATATGTATGTGCTTCTGTGTGTGTGATGTGAAGTGATAATGCCATTGGCAGACAAGCCGCATTTCATGAATACTAAATGAATTGGCGTCATCAAAAGTTTTTTTCTTCAAAACCGAGTCAAGGACGAGGATTGTATGACAATGTGTGGCAGACGAAAACGACTTCTATTTGTCCCCACAGATCACACCGGTTGACACAGCTAGGAAGAAGCACGTCAGCTGTCTTTGTCTTATACACTTAGGAGCTCCCATTGATCAGTGTCCCCCCCCCCCCCCC
>VUQK01010542.1:0-13721 GCA_015106715.1 Bujurquina vittata | reverse complement strand
CAAAGATAGGGTTTTTTCACCCCCCACCCTTTTTGGGTTTTCCCCCCCCCCCCCCCCCCCACACACACACACACACACACACACCCCGGTGCAGGTGGTTTGTGTAGACATGAACACAGCAATGGCACTCGGATGTGGACCAAAACAACTGCACAGAGCCTCGTTCTGGTTCCAAATGAGCAGTTTGTTTATGGTGTGAATGTGATCCAGCTGAACTAGCAGGTGTAGGCTTCAAATTTCAGCTGAACATCTTCCTGTAGCCAGCTACTGTATGCTTTGCATTCTGGGATGCAGCAGGGTGCTATAGACATGCAGCACACACAAACAAACAGACCAAACCACATTCACCTGTCCAAATCAATGAAGAAAAAAAAAAATATATTCATTCATAGTCTAGAAATGATCTTTGTCGGTATTTTTAAAGTTCTGCTTTTATGTAGTTTAAGCTTTAAACTTATTTATTTATTATTGTGAATGTTGATGCAGGGTTTGGAGGGTCTAATAAAAGCTGAAAGCCTCCTGTGCTGTTAAACCTAATGACATAATGAGGTAAATATCAGACTGGCTCACTGAAAGGTGTAAATATGCTGTCAGTCTGATATTTACCTCATTATCTGCAGGCTCTCTGCCTCAGTCAGTGGCAAAACCTGAAGCTGAAGTCTGTCTCCTTAAACCATCGCTGAAGCTCTTCATACCAGCCGTTATCTGCACACCAGTGAACGCCTGACATGTTTTAGACTTTTAAGAAAGGTTTCAGAGTTCAGTCTGTAGCGGATTGATACTGGGAGGAAGGATACAATGTCAACAAATAGGCCTCCTTAAACCACAAACCTTTCAGATGCCAGACCAACTGGAGGCTTGTAAACCAGGATGTAGGGATGTCTGGGCATGTGGAGAGGTGGTGCAGTGTGCATGCGTGGCAGGCGGAGAGTGGGCAGGCGGGTGTAAGAGCTCAGCAGGCTCGGTTGATCCCTGATCACTTTGAGGGTTCCGTTAGCAGAGAGACGAGCTTTACGAGAGCAGAACAGCCTGCCGGGAAGGCAAAGATTGGAGCAGATGGGGCAGATGGTGCTCAGCCAGCTCTACCAACAGGTGGTTGTTCAGTATTGAGAAGGAGGAACCTCGCCCACATTCCCCCAGTAATATTTCGATTTTACGCCTCAACACCGCAAATGAGCAACACGATGATTTAGTGTGAGTAGTGGTCAGTCTGTGACTTTAAGGCATTTTCTCTCATACAGGCACACTGTGAACACAAATCATGTGGTCTAACATCATGAACCAGAGCAGCACTGCAAAAATACATTTTTACATTCATGGAATTAACAGGTGATTAATTTTAAGTGAGTACGTGTCACGGTGTCTGGATGGTGACAGAGCAGGACGGTGAGTCGCAGAGTTGCGACGAGTAACGTGGAGCGCAGGCGCACATATCTGGCATCTTTCAGTCTTTGTGAAGTTCTTTGTAGACTCACCAAGTTTTCTGCTGCACACCAGGGACAAGGACAGCTGGGCCTGTTGAGGCGTTATGATCCAACCTTCTAACTTGTTCTTCCACCTGAGCCACAGCCGCCCCCCCAAAGGTCTCAGAGGCTGTTTAACACCTGAGCAGTCTGAACCAAGGTCCATGTTTTGCTTCGGTTTGATGCTGGCAGTTTTAGTTTCATACTACAGCAGGTCATCAAACTCCCACACTCCGGACACTGTGCAGTGTAGTCCAGAATGAATGGAGCTGTGTGGAGCCACAGAACAAACAGAATTTCGTGTGACAAACATTTTTCTTCAGGGCCATACGAGCAACCTCGCTGTGAATTTTAGACAGCTTTGTCTCCTCTCCTGCCCATCTGCTACCACGACTGATGGCGTCCCAGAACTACCTGAAAGGCTGAACCAAAGACTGTAAAGGAAGCGACTGAAAAAGATGTTTGAGTTTCAGTGAAGAGGCAGAAAAGTTTTCCTTTCTCATTATCTTTGTCCTTCTTTTGTCCTGTAAACTCTGGTTCTTGCCTTTTTTCCTCCCACATAACTTTTAAAAACTGCCCTAAGGTCAGAGTTTGTCATTTCATTTCATCATTCAGAAGTCAGTGAACGCGCCCTCCTGAGAACTGCAGAGCGACACCTAAAAGTTTCAGCTGCAGCGCGAGCGCCGGCTCTCCGGAGCCCAAGTTAAATAAAGGTTAATGAGCTACAGAGAGTCAGCTGTTCACTGGCCTTTAACACGTCTCAGCTAACACGACTTCATTAGAATTTCTGAATCTGAATGAATGTTGTTGGCCTTTAATTGCTGGCGGTTTAAACATGCCCTTCGTCACGGCTTTTTAAATATCAAGAGCCTGTTTCAGCAGCCTGTCAGGTCAGCTCAGAGCCCTGCATCTCTGTTACAGTTTGTTCAGAGTCATTAAACAATCCACACTGATGCTTTAATTCAGTCTTCACTCCACAAAACTGCTGCGTTAATTATCCAAAGTGGTGTCAAAGCCGGCATCAGTGGCTGTAAATGGCTTTAATGGCACAACCCAAAAGATGCTGAGGAAATCATGATGAAGAAAAATGCACAAACACATTTCTCTTTCATTGCAGGGGGGGAGGCTGCAGGGTGGTCTCAGGGCGGTCTTGGCTTTTTGAAAATGATGTGGCTCTTTTGGATCGACTTAGCGATGACTCCCGGCTCACGCTGGAGCAGCAGAGCATGAAGCAGCTGAGTCTGAGGTCATGGTTCTCAGCCAGAAATGGGTTGCATTCCCACTCTAGGTTGGGAATGAGTTGCTGCCCCAAGTGCAGGAGTTCCACCATCTCATGATCCTTCTCACAAATGAGGAATGGGAGGAGCAGGTGGCGTGGTGCAGCACTGCTGTTGGTCGATATTCCTGCACTCACTCGTGGCCTCGAGCTGTGGGTAGTGACTGAAAGAATGTGACTGAGGATACAAGCAGGGGAAATGAGCTTCCTCTGCTTAGCCTCAGAGACGGGATGAGGAGCTCGGCCTTTCAGGAGGAGCTCAGAGTACATGCCCCCCCATTACATCAAAAGGAGCCAGAGGAGGTGGTTCAGGCGTCTGACCAGGATGCCGCCTGGGTGAGATGTTTTTGCCAAGTGCAACTGGGAGGAGACCCCAGGGGTGCCCCAAAACATGCTGACACTCAGCTGGCTCAGGAGCACCCCAGGATCCCCGAGGAGAGCTGTAGAAGGTGCCAGGAGACGAGGGGGTCCAGATATCTCTGCTTAGACTGTTGCAGCCGCGTCCCAGAACCAGATGAGCAGCAAAAGATCAATGGTTGATTTTTTTTTTTTAATTAGTCATTCTTTGGTTGCTTTATCAAAGTTGCACCATTGAATAAAAACAGTGCATTTCTTTACTGAAAGTCCTCATTTTAAAAGCCTGATGAGTAAAGTTGTTGCTTTAAATAAAACTCACTGATTGTGAACATAGAGTCCAGCATAGGCTTTTTTGGAGAGCTGCCTGTACACGCCCTTAATGAATTGAAGAAGAAAAAATGTTTGTTCTATTTTTACCAGCTTCAAAGAGCTGATGCTCGGTTTGTATCAGCTGGAGTGTTTCTGTCACTGTCACATTAAACTCTGGTCAGTTTTCTTTCCTCTCTTTCCTTTTTATAATACTTTCTCCATGTGAGGGCTCAGAGGCTGCAGCCTGTTTAATTTGGCCTGCATAGCTCCAGGTGTCTCTGCAGGGCAGGAGTGGAAACTTTAAGATCCAGCTTTGCTTCTTTATTAAATGTAAATCTGACCTCAGCCAGATTTGGAGTTCCTATTAACCAAATGAAAAAGCCCACATTTGCTGCTCGATGTTGATGAATGAATTTCATCTCACAGCTCATCTGCTCACTCATATTGCTCTGCGGTTGCGTCACCGCGCCGTACAGTCTGACTGGAGCAATCTGTTCAGCTGAAATTGTGCAGAGTGGAAAAATTTGCCCTTCATCGTTTTTCAAAGCTGTTCCCATTGGTGATGGAGGGCCGGCGCTCCTCGGGTTACTTCCTGTTAGACGGGACAGAGACGAGCTGCACACGAGGCTGATGTGGAGCTTCTGCTGACAGAAACACTGCTGCTATCTGCCGCTGACACAGAGGAGGATGAAGTCAGACTGAGGCTGATCACATAGGTTACATCATCGCCCCTCATCCCCCAGCAACTTCCTGTCTGACAAGCTGCTGACCGCTCATGGTCCCGCTGTGTTTGATGAACATCTCCAAACTTTTCAGTCCAAAATTGATCACTGAGCAAACAGAAACACATGAAACTGTCGGGTTGTTGTTGGAAGTCGATGTCTCATGTTTCTGCATGTTTCTCTGCTTTGTACGTGAAGCTAACATTTAATCTGTCTCCTGGCCTGTTCAGGTCACACACAATAAGAAATGGAACATCCAAAAAGTTCCCCAAAAAAGGAAATTTGTCAGGTGTTAAATCCAAACATTTCCAAAATCGTATGACAAAAAAATATCTGGATTCACAGAAATATCGACAAAGATTAGACAAACATCAGCGAAGCATGTCTGAAATCCAAAGATGATGTCCACACATCTTTTGGAAAATTGGCACAAAGATGATAATGTCAAAGAGTCTGCCTGAAAATTATGCTTTTAATTTAAAAATGTCTGAAAAGTATTAACGTCTAAAGTTTCCCACCATAGCATTTTCAAAGAGCAGCGTCAGAATGTATTTGGTTTTCTGACTCAAAATGAAACAGCTTGGTTCAAAAACACCTCATCAGTGAATGTCTTTACAGCGGCACAAAGAGAGCGTCTAGGAGACGTCTGAGTGGCTGCAGGCGGCTTGTGTTCGACACAGCAGCTCAGAGGAGGTCTGCAGACTGCGTGAGTGAGCCATCGACGGAGCGTCCATCAAAGCAGCAACTACAATGAGCATCCATGAGGAGCTCCTCTCAGCTGAGGAATCTCAGAGATCAGTGGGCTGAGCCTCCACGGGCTCTTTATGCCTATAAAAATCACCTTCCTGTTTCTCTAACACACACACGTACGGCACTTTCAGGTGGTTACTGTACATCCATGCTGGCTGTTTGAGAGGATCAAGCTGGAACTTCCGAAGTTACAAAGTGGGAACTCTTTCACAAAAATGGGGACACTTAATTAGGGTACAAAGTAGTGACTCTTCTTCAGTTACAACACAGCTTCTTTCATTTAGCCACAACACGGAGTTTCTTTCACTTCGACACAAAATGGGGCTGTTTGTTTCATTGCTAAAGTGCTACAAATAAGGAGTGTGTTTGGATACGAAGCAGGAGGCCTTTTACTTGTTACCATGTACGGTGCTGTCTTTTTTTAGTTATTGAGGACATGGCATGCATTTCTGCATGGACTCTTTTGTTATTATATGTGACATAATTACAACCAGCCGCTAATTGAGGAGGAGCCCTGAGGGAGTTTGTGTCCCTCGTCCATGTTGCTTTGAGGCAAGAAATGCAAAGTGGACAATGGCAAAAATATCCACACGAGCCTGCTGATCATCAGTTTCTTGAATTTGACCGCTGTCCTAATTAAGCCAAGCAGATGGCCCATTTAAAGATTTTTAATTTGCTCCAACACCAAAACCTCATTTATCGATAGCTCGGAGCGATTTTTTTTCTTCAAATCATTTGTTTCTGAATATTTCTGTCTTTGGCCCAAAGCTAATCTACTTTTCTCGCCGCTGTGAGAACAAAATCATGCGTCAAAAACAGAAGCCCGCAGGTGACCTGCAGCATGAAGCGGACGTTTACAGAGCATAAAGAGCTGTGAAGAACACATGTGGAGGTTTGAGTCTCAGCTGTTCCCCAAAAGCATCCAAACCAAAGCTGACGCCCACCGGCCGCCTTCACAGCAGCTTTTCATCCAGAATGACGCATGTTTTCCTTTTTTTCAAAGCTTCTATCGCTGCTGCACCTTTTCTGCTTCCAGTATTCACAATGATGAGATTCGTGTAATCTGTTTTTGGAGCAGCATGTAAATTTACAGATGCCTCAAATCTTCACAACCGTGCGGCTGTCAGAGAGGAAGCAGGAAGGATTAGAGGAAAGGAGGCCTGGATGGCAAAAACTGAAAGGCAAATGGTGCGTTTAAATCATTTGGATTCAATTTTTGGCCTGCGGCGCTTAGCTTCTCATAAATTAAAGACTTGAACCACCAAAAATCCTGAAAGTCATTCAGAGTCTATTTTTGTATGGGGGGGGTCTTTTTTTAATTGAATTACATTTTTAAATGCAACTCAGAAATTAAAAGTTTTACTTGGAGTGTGAATTCTCCTTTCTGCCATCTTACCAACACTGTTTTAGGCTCTTAAATGTAATTTTACAGACAGGGATGGAGGTCATGAAAGGTCGTGGCTCCTGAGTGACCTTTCATGCAGAGTTTAAGCAAGTTGCACATTAATTATTGTTTAGTCGGTTAGTTTATTTAGCATTTGAGTTCCTTTCTAGCAGATTCTTTGAGCTGTAATATATCAGTGAAGTACCTGCTGGAGATTTTGGTTGATATGAAGCATTTGAACATTTGCTGCTTCTATCCTCCCAGTGATGGCGTTCATAGCTGTTGTTAGCCGGCTTCTTGCATCTGGTTGTATAAATTTGTGAAGCTGTTCAAAAAGTAAAAGAGCTGATGATGGAAACAAACACGCTTCAGAGGTGGACGAGTTTCCTCCAGCAGAATGTGAAGCTCAGGTTGGTGGCAAAAAGCACTCCACCTAACGAGTTAATGAAACATGTTTCCACCTCGCAGCTTTACATAATTTCTGTGTTAATCACCATAAATGAAACTGATTCCAGGACTGCAGCTGTGCATGTGTTAAACAGATAGAAAGTGTTTATGATTGTTTTAATGAGCGAGACAGGTTGGGTTACTTTGTGTCTGATCCTGGTTAGCGGCACATCGGTCAAATGGTAACAGCTGGATGAACCCAAAGCACCAGAGAAAAACATCTCAGAGGCTCGTATAGAGATAATCAGGACTTTTTCCTGACATGCTGAGAATCTTTAAAGTGCTGGGAACATTTCTGGGAAAGGGTCGGCTTGGAAGAAAAAACTTTTTTAGTAAACACCAGACATTTTTGGGAGGTTAATTCACAGCTGGAATGCGAGGCCCGTTTCTAGAGGTACAGAGTTATTTTGATGAGATCCTCACATGTGTGATAGGAAACGCTCCCGTGTGCTGTGGTCAATTTTCTCAGCAGTGTTTGTGAGCGTCAAAGGTCAGCGGAGTTTATTTGGTGTGTGAAATGTCTCTGAAAGGTCAAACAGCAGCGACACAAACAGAGTCTGACTGCGAGCAGCTGACGCCTCGTCGCTCTTCACCTTCAATTAGCTTAAAAAAACCGCATTTTAAACACAGCAGATCTCACGCTGAGTGTTTTTAAAGGGACAAATCGGTGCAAATGTCTCTGATCCTCCAGCGTGACCTGTGGCAGTGCTTGAAGAGTTCATGAAACCAGCAGTTTAACTCATTTAGCAGCTCGGAGGGACTTTGTTGTGGTCAGATGTGGTGGTTTTTTTGGGTGTGTTTTTATCTTTTTGCTGCAGTTTGAACGGCTCAGCTTCAGTCAACCAAAGTCCCGCTCTCCTCCTACTCCGGCTGTCTCAGGCTGCTCATCCTTAAAGCCAAACATTTCCATTCTTCCTGATTTGAGGTTTTGAAGTTTTCCACTTCATAATGTTTCAAATGTTTTCTTAGGTTACAGCTCTGCACTGCAGTCTGTCAGGAGGTTTATTTATTTAAACTGCATTGGTATGTTAAAATAAACATAAAAAATACACTTACTGTGATTGAATTCACATTTTTCCGTAAACCTGCTGAAAGCCAAGAGCTTTTTTTGTAAGCAATTCTTTTTTTAAAATACAGAAATAACCATTTGGACTGATTATTTTTGGACCTGGGTTGATCTTAGCTGCTTTGACTCCTTTTAAAAATCATCTTTTCAGTTTTTGAATGTTCCTCTGGTTCCCCATGGCAGCTGCAGATGTTCCATTGATTGTAGATCACAACAGCTGCTGCAGCCAAACAGCTGATTTCACCCCGCAGCTGCCAGAGGTGGAAAATAAAGAAAAAATAATGAGCAAATAACGGTTGCTGACGGAGTCTGTGGAGACCACGTGAAGTATTGTGTTTTCAGTTCTAGCATGACATAAATATTAATATGAAAATTGTTGTGCAGTTACAGCTGCAGGCGGTGAGAGCACACGGGCTTCAGCATCTTAATTGTTCTCCTGTGAATTTAAACACATCTTTGAGTTAGAAAAAGGCGATCCCTGTTTGTCTTAAAGTCTCCTGTCCTGTCTGCTGAAGCACCGAAGCACATGAATATAAAATGAGAGCCGACACGAAGACTGATTGTGTATTCATAAATGTGTCGTACATCATCAGAGAGAAGCTGCAGGCTGCCACGCTCACTTCACTCTTCATACTGATGAAAACTATTTGAAGGATCCAATTAGAGGCAGCATTAATGATGATGAGAACTCGCTTCTTAGTGTGTCTTTAGTAGTTTCTTCTTCTTCATGTGGCAGCTTGAAGTTGCCGCTAAAGGGACCATTTCTGCAAGCCTGCATCCTCCCGCACCTTCATCAACATGACTGAAGACCTCAGTCGCATCTGGACCTACCTCGACTTGAGCTGCTGATATCCAACCTGGTGTCATGAAAAAATGTGAAATAGTTGCAGCAGCAGCCATTTGGGCGCTGTAAATAGAACAGCTGCACAGCTTTCTCACATTGGAGCTCTTAAATTAAACTAAAATGTGGAGCTAAAGTATTTTTTTGGCTCACTTAATGTGACAAACGTATGAACACAAGAATTCAGGCAGTGACCTCTGAGGGTCAGCGATGACATGTTTATTGGCAGGATATGAACTGAGATTTAAATTTTTGAGCTGTTGGCATTCGCAGCTCATCAGGCTCGGCAGGGTTGGCTGATTTAGCTGCTAAATGAACTGTGCAGTCCATTTCTGACCGTGCTCCTGACAACTGACCACCCACACTGAGTTTATTCTTTCCAGGTTTTTTAATAATTCATTTCTCCTCTGTGGCACAGACCTTATTTAAAAGACACCCCCTCCCCCCTCAACATAAGGGAGAAACTGACACATGAAATCTCTGAAGTAGCAGCAGCAGGGTTGGGACCATAGACTGTATCTAAAGGATGGGTGTAGCCTTGCGTGTGTGTTCTTTGTCTTGGCCAGCAGAGGGAAATTTAAAAAATTCCCATCGTCTAACAATCTATGAGGCTTTACTTCTAATTAACCGGTGACCTCAGTAAACATTTTTCTCATGAGTTTGTGGTTTCATCTTCTGGAATCTTACTGGATAAAACGTGACATTTATTTAGCAAATTATGGTCCAGAATAGAGAAACTTAGACAGTTACTTTGCTTTTACTTTAATGATGTGCATCAGACAGATAACCAGCTGTGAGGCTCCAGCAGTTAGAATCTGTGTTGGTCCGTTTGGTGTCAGAGAGGAACTTCGATCTCAGTCTTCAGATCTTCCGGAGCTTCTGTCTTTTCGCTGCAGCTCTATAGTCTCCAGAATTTAAAGCCACTCTGAGCCACTTTAATGCGACCCACTGCCGTGCTGGCAGAGCCTCACACTGTGTGCAGTCTGAGGCCTGCTGACTGCAGCTCTCCATGTTTCTGTAGGCTGGGTCAGCACTGATTCTCTGCGCTTGCTAACAGCCTTTTTAACTGTTCAGAACTCAAATGAGCCCACATCATTGTCTAAAGTGTTGCCGATAATTCACTGCACACTCCAGGTTGGACTCTGTCACTGGGGAGCAGAATCAGACTACGCAATGCTCTCCTTTGACTCAGTAAGCAGCCTATTGATGGCAGGTTACTGAGCTGCTTCAGCTGAATACACACTGGTTTGACTGCACCTCCTGCTGCGTGTTTTATGTCTACATCAGTCTGTGGGCTCAAATGATTCTACACCTGCAGTTTTTCAAGTTCTGTATAATTAGCTTCGGGTTCAAGCAGGTAAGATGGAGGAAAAGAGCTGGGGTTAGCAATATGTGCAACTGGCAGCCAAGCTGCTGATGGAAATGGGTGGAAAGATAGAGGGGAAATGGAGGCTGTGAAATTGCTACAAAGGCTGGCATGAGGAAATGGAAGGTGTGGAGAATGAGCCATAAATGTTAACAGAAGAATGCTGAAATGGCAAACTGGGAACCAGGTGCCAGAAAATGGAGCGGAAGAACGCCAAAAATGATGGTTCAGATGGAAACTGGAGGAAATGTGCTGAAATAAGGAGGCAGAGGAAATGCACACTGGCATCCAGATATGGGAGCAGAGGAATGCTGTAATGAGGGGATAGAAGGGGAGGCGCTGGCATCTCAGTGCCTGTAGCACTGATTGTCTTAATATGTAATAGGAAGCTAATACTTACAAGCTCGGTTAGCAAGCACATGTGAATAATAATAACACTAGAATACCAGAGCACAGATCGCTTGGTCTGTACCAGAGTAAATGTGAAACTCCACTGAAAATCCTCCAGAAGGCTCCAACACCCAAATTTATTGCAGGGGTCCAGTTCTGTGATTAGAGCTACAGTCGAAGTCAGAAAGGTTCCTAACGAGAAGAATCTGCAGCCACAATAAGAGCTGGCTGAACTCTCTAAATATTAATAAAGGATGTTTCAATCCTTTCTTTATTAGAGGAGACGCTGGACCATCCTTTATCAAAGGAGAGGAGATGACACATCATCACACTGTCGTAAAACCAAGAGTGTTTTCCATTTCATGCCATAACCTGCTGATATGATTTGAACATTTAATAAGAGTCTGTTAAACCCACAGCAGCTGTGATAATCTGTTTAAGTTGTTGCCTTGTGTCACAAGTGTAGATTTATTGATAAAAAAAGGCTCTATAAACAAAGAATATGAGCTCTATTATAATGATTGCAGTGAATTAAACTTCTTCCTCAAGCACTGAATCATCTCTGCAGCACGGGGTGAAGATATGAGTGGAAAGAATGAGCAACAAATCTCCTCCCTGCATTCAACTACAATAACAAGTGTCCAAGATCTGCTTTTTGTCTAGTCCGTCTTCAGGATGATATACACGCAGTGGACATATTGTTTGCACCTTTCTAGAACTGGTTTGGATCCCCTTTTGCCTTCAGAGTGGCTTTAATTATTCATGGCACAGATTTACAAAGGGTGGCAAACATTCTTCAGAGATTTGGGTCCTCTCAGATATGACAGCATCACACAGTTGCTGCAGATTTGTCAGCTGCAATCATGATGTGATGGTCCCATTCCACCACATCCCAAAGGTGTTCTATTAGCTCCACAGGGTTCTGTGCTAGGACCAATTCTTTTTACATTATACATGCTTCCCTTATTATTAGAAAGCATTGAATACATTTTCATTATTGTGCTGATGATACTCAGCTTTATCTATCTATGAAGCCAGATGACACACATCAATTAGTTAGACTGCAGGAATGTCTTAAAAACATAAAGGTCTGGATGACCTCTAATTTCCTGCTTCTAAATACAGATAAGATGTTCTTGTGCTCGGCCCCACAAATCTTACAAACATGGTGTCTAACCAGAGGATTACACTGAATGGGATTACCTTGGCCTCCAGTAACATTGTGACCACTTTTTTGCATTTGGGCAATATTTCTAAAATTAGAAACATCCTGTCTCAGAGTGACGATGAAGTGAACTTAATTTCAGGTTAAAGAAACCAGTTTGAAATGATTGTGTCATGGTGTGTTATCCTGCTGGAAGCAGCCATCAGAAGATGGTACACGGTGGTCATAACAGGATGAACATGGTCAGCAGCAACGCTCAGGAGGTTAAACGATGCTCAGTTGGTACTGAGGGGCCCAAAGTGTGCCATTAAAATATCCCCCACATCATCACACTGGAAGACGCCTGACCTGTTGATACAAGGCAGGATGGATCCATGCTTTCATGTTGCTTACACCGAATTCTGAATGTCTCCTCTGACCTCAACAAGGCATTTTCTCCCAGAGAGCTGCTGCTCTCTTTTTTGGACCTTCTGTGTAAACTGCAGAGATGGTTCTGTGGGAAAATCCCAGCATTTTCTGAGACACTCAGACCGGCCCGTCAGGCATCAACAACACCAGGTTATTTCCTCATTCTGATGCTCAGTTTGAGCTTCAGCAGGTTGTTCCTGTTTGGCTGTTTCACGATTGGCTGATTAAATATTGAAATTAATGAGAAGCTGAAGAGTAAAAAATTGACCTCTGAGTGCAGCAGCAGCAGACCCACACCAAGAGCATCCACTCTGACACTGTTACAAGATTTGTGTAAGTGCCGTTGGCTTCTCTGAGTTTCTCTTTTCCTAACTTTTCACCTCATGTCACTCTCACTGGAGCTCACAGGAAAGCAGGTAGGTGGTCCAGGAACCAGAAAAACTGTGGGCTAACCTTTGTCATCGTTACAGTTGTTATGAAAGGGGGAACAACTCAGTGAGGCCAAAGCAGTTTCTGTATCAGCCTGTAAACATTTATGCGGTAAAGTTTTAACATGGGAGTCTATGAGGACTGACTCACTGATTATAAGGATGGAGTCAGCCTTAAGTGGAGATTAGTGGAACTGTAATATTTTTATTATTCAGCCCCAGAGATTGCTGCCTAGTTTTGACTTTGTCTCCTTTATTCT
Organism: Bujurquina vittata; assembly: GCA_015106715.1. Taxonomy (NCBI): domain Eukaryota; kingdom Metazoa; phylum Chordata; class Actinopteri; order Cichliformes; family Cichlidae; genus Bujurquina; species Bujurquina vittata. Next base: position 1,089 of record VUQK01010542.1, on the reverse strand, counting down.
TAGTGCTGTAAACACAGACCCACTCCCACTTAAATTAGTCATAAAAAGGCTCCGGCCACTAATTGTATTCTCTGCACGGAGAGATAACAGAAAGTGGGGAACTATATTTTCTGTCTGAGTGAATGACCCTTTAAGAAATGAGCCCAGGCTATTATAAAAACCATCATGTAAACAGTATTATCTGACTAATGTCCTCCCGCTGGTTGCTGATGGTTTGCATGTAAACATCACCAAGGAGGAATTCTCGCACCTCAGTGGAGAAACAATGACTGCAGCTTTATTACGCCGAGAAAAACCTCCATCTGCTCCATTGTTCACCGCGCCGCTGCTCATTACTGAGTCCATTATGTGCCTCCGCCGGACGACTTCTAAACGAGCAGTTTCGGAGTGAATAAAGGCTCGTCTCTGCCTGCCGTTTATCTCCAGGTGGCAGCGGCGAGGACGGTCCTCAATGCACTGAGCTGGACAGGGGGGGAAACACACCTGAGTGTGTGGAAAGTGATGGATGATTCACATTTCTGGGTTAATAAGTCACAGAGAGTGATGGCTGATTGTCCTCTTGTTCGATACACATCAAAAACAAACTCCACCGCTCATCAGGTTCATTAGAGCCACTTCAGCCCTGTGAGGCGAAGTGATTTATCCCCTCTTTGAAGAGGAGGAAGATGAATGGATGGCTGCAAGATACTGGATGCACTTTTGCTGTCCTCTTGTCCCAAACTGGAGCTGACCGTTGGCCCCTTGGACTGATTATCTGCCTGTTGTTTTTGAGGATGTTTATTGGGGAGGAAGCTGCTTGTTCCTCGAGCAGACAGAAATCCTTTAACATGCAGTGAAACACAAAACACATCGATCCATGAAAATTAAATGCTGCATGATTTAAGCAGTCTGCACACTTTAAACTGAGGCAATCGCTGTCATGATCCGGGGCCGGTGGCCCAGGGTGCCGTGGTTCTTTTTGTTATGCTTTAGGATTTTGTTATCTTAGTCTTTTGTTTGAGTTTTGGTGTTTGTAACTCACCCTTCTCTCTTTTCTATTCTCTAATTGTCTTTTTGTCTTTCTTTTTGTCTCTATAACATTCTCTCTTC
>VUQK01010541.1:0-14074 GCA_015106715.1 Bujurquina vittata | reverse complement strand
TGTGTGTGTGTGTGTGTGTGTGTGTGTGTGTGTGTGTGTGTGTGTGTGTGTGTCTGTCTAGAAGAGGTTAGTAGGAATGTTTTGGGGCCTTACCTCAACCCCGGGCATGCAGGCAATTCATGTGGCGGCATTACAAATGCTCCACTAACCTTTTCAGTTAATGAAAAAAGGAGCCACTAATAAAAGAGAAAAACCTGGCAAAGGACTCTTATAAAGGGATGTGTACTGTAGGGCTGGGTGTATTTCCCAATTGGGAATCACATACAATTACCACATGCAGTATGCGCAGGATGACACAGCAGCTACTCACATTTTAGCCCACAGAACCATGCAGATAAGCTAATACACAAATATTCATAGACATGAATAGAAAAGCATCCTCACTTGCTGGTACACAGTGTAGCCAGATCTCACATCTTGCTGGGTGTGATTATATCCAGGAGGGAAGTAATGTATTGCGCTGGAGGTGGGAGATGGTGGAAACATGAGTGCTTTGGCCTTGAATTTCACCCAGGACTGCCTCCCCATCTCTCTATGCCCATTTCTCACTCTTAGGAGAGAATGCTCTACGGGCTGCTGGAAGCATGGAACCATGGCACAACAAGCTGACTTTTTAGGGCCCACCTTGTTGCTCTGAAATACTCTTATGACCAAGACTGGCAAGCCAGTAATGAATATCCATGATTGAGGCAGTCTCTCTCTTATGAGTAAAGAGCAAGCAATTTATGTCAAAGAGCTAATCCCAACCAGTGAAGATGATAAATACCAACTTGTACCTTTTAAACAGAGTGATAAAAAAATGCTAATAAAATGGATTTATTTTTATCTTGCTGCAAGTCACGATTGGTTTTCACTAAAATGTTATGAGTTTCAAATGAATTTCAATTTTTTATTATAAAATTTCAGATAGCACATTATTTCCTTATTGAAAATTTAATCATTAAGAGAATGGCATAATTATTTAAGCTAAAAAGTAGCTTATTGGTTATTTTTAATGAATGCTGTCATTTCCTCTAAAGTCAGATCCCCGTCCCAGCTGTCACTGTAAATGTTATGATCATTTAAACTTTTTTTTTCCTTATTTGTGAGATTTACATTGGAGTAAATGCATATATGTGTGCTAAAAAAATTATTAGCCTTACACATCTTCACTTGCCATGTCTTATCTTCATCTTATCCCTTACCACGAGTACGACCCTCACTCTCCAAAGAGCGTGCAATTGCTCCAGAGTTAGCTCTGAGCGAGGCCTTCCTGTGCTATCAAGTGACAATATGAAAAACAGCTTGTGTGTTGGCTTCTTTTAAAAAAAATACTCAGCCAAGTCCAGACAGGAGAAGGAAAAATAGCCAGCAATGACTGGGCAGCTGTTGAAGCCCGTCGACCTTGGATGTCAGCCTAAGTGTAATTATTTTTCACGCATGCCATGTTGACCAGATATACGCCGCTTGTGTTCTATTTATCAGGCCTATCATGTGCGATGAAGGTGGGGTGTGCACGCACATCCGCACACTGAGACGCATACTTACTTACACGTATCAACAGTGGCCCGATTCCCCAGAGTTGCTGTGGGTAGTTACAGAACATCATCACCCTCAGTGAGAACTTGCTGGCACATAAATTTCAGTCCAGATCTGATTTGGGTTTGAATGAGACTGACATTGATTAATTGGAATTTGCACCACAGGGAATAACTGCCATAATTCACATCAGCAGATAGTTTGCTGTGTGCCAATTTGGTCATCTCCTGCATCTCTGTTCTTCTCCTTTACTGGCTGGTGCATACTCTTCCTCTTTGGCCACACTGTGCACTTGTCACCCTCTCTGTCTGTCTGTGTGTGTGTGTCATGACGTCTGAGCCTCAGATGTCTACTGTCTTTAAATGTCTCTAAATGCCAGGCGAAGGGACAGGAATAATATTAAAAAGCGAGCAATTAAAATGGAAAGCAGCAGGTCATGTTGGGTTAGATCTTCAGATAAAAAAGGCCTCTGAGCAAGTCAAGCAGTTCTCACCCCTCCTCCCTTCATGCCTGCCCTGGCTCCCTTCTCCCTCATTCGCTCTCTTGTCACCCTGAACAGAGGATTGACATTCAGTCGAGGACAGCCCTGGCTGGCGGTGAAGGAAAAAAAAAAGAAGTGAAATTAATGTGTGAGTTGAAGAAAGTGTAGCAGGGGGCATAGGGTAGAAGGGGTGGGGATGGTTGGTGGTAGTGAGTGACTGACACAGTTTTTGATGGAGTGCAGACATGGCTGACTCACCCTCTCTCTTTCCTCCTCTCATTTTGTTCCTCTCCGTTTATCTCTCCATCTCCAGCCTGTTTGCCAGGGTCGTCACCCCTTCCTCCTACCCACTCCCCCTCGCACCCCCCTTCCTCCCATCCTCTCCGGCCTCATTGTTTTACATCTCTTCATTCAAGCTTTTATGGCTACTTCGTCCTCGTGCAGTCCCATCTCACCGCCGGATGATGGGTTCCTCCCCCAGTTATCGCGGCTATTTATTATCGACGTCGATCCACATCACATTTCTCTGACTTTGGGAAGATGGTTTTCACATTGGACTGCTTTACTGACTTCCAATATAGCGCAACCGCTGTGGAGCACACACAAACACGTGCACACTCACACACAAAATGGCACAATCAAAGAGGAAACATCACATCACTATATTACACTACAGATTTACTAGGTGCTAAAATGCCGCATAGACTTTTAATGCCTCATAGTGGAACACTTTGACAGCGTTTCCAGATTCTTCTTTGCAAAAAAAAAAAAAAGCCCCACGTTGTTTTGTTTTTTTATTTTTTCATTTTTTATTTGGGAGTTGGTGTTTTTATTTTTTCATTTTTTATTTGGGAGTTGGTGTTTGCATCTCGATGACTTTTCCTGCTGGGTCAGTGATTATTGTATTGTGAAGGAGCCTGTCTCTTCCAAACTTGCTGAGGCATGACTCTGTGGGTAAATCATATTTTAGGGAGAATGCATCATTTAGTCTCGATGACATCACATGAATTCCTGAAGATAGAGGGAGGCTGAGGGGAGGCCGTCTGAAGTCAGCAGGACAAAGAAGCACTTCTATTACTTAAGTTTTGAAATAAAAATTGCCTAAACTGCAACAGCCGCTGTCCTTCCCGCTGATTTAGAATTAAAAAAAAACACTCACTCATGAAGAACGCTATCAGATCATCACTTCAGCTTTCCCTTTGTTGGCCTCTGACAAACTATTGAGCAGAGTACTGCAAGATAACTAGAAGTCTGTTGGCGCTATACCTCTGTGAGTTATATAGTGGGGGGGGGAGACATGTTTTAGCACTTAACCTCCATAGTGGGAGCAGCTGTGGGGCCCAGAGGGACTGTGTATTCAAGAGAGGAAGGCCAACTGGTTCCCTAATTAACTAGGCTGGCTTGATGACACAATAGCATCTTTTGAAATGGCCAATACATTTCTGGAGCAGCGACTGGGGCTGCGGCGGTGAGGCAAAAGGGGTGGAGGAGGAGGACAAGGGGGGAGGGGGGGTCAGCTACCCAGTATTCATACTGTACAATCACACATGCACACACAAACGTATTTGTGGATGGAGACAACAAACTAAAGTAAGTATGTTGCCACCTTACACAGTCCAAAGAAAGTTGTCCAGTTTGCCAGTCCGGTCATGGAGTTTCTACAGTCAGTTGCGGTAAACAAATTAGAATCCCACTTTTCCTGCTTTTTGTGAACTCTGGCTCATCCTCTTTGGTTATTTAGTTACAATTCATTGTATAAATATACTTTGAGTACAAAGTAAAAGTTTTTTTCCTTCTCACGTTCACAACTGCAGTGGTAAACAGGACAAAATCAGCTTGAACAACATTTCCACTGTTCTTTTTTAAAAAATTTTTTTTCTGACAAGATATACTTTGGAGCGCCGATGTAATCAGAAAATGTACTCGGGTTGGTAGATTTGCTGAATTTGAGGTTGGCGAGAAGAGACGAGGCTCAAGTGGAACCCCAGGTAGGGCTCCACTCATTATGGATCGATCCCCCCCCGTCTCCTGTGTCAGGTCCTCCGCAGGCCTGATTGAAGTGTTTTCACCCAGTCTTCATGAAACTAGGGGGAAAAAAAGGGGGGGGGGGATCTCTGCCTTCTATTGATTTCAAAATGTCAAAACTTAAATCTTAAGAGTAGCAGAACACACTCCAAAAGGCTTGAAGCTGGCCTTAATGGCTGCCAAAGAAAAGCTTTTGGGAAAGTTTTACCCAGTTTATTCTTTCTATAATAGCTTCCCCTTTGTCTCACTCATCAGAATGGATTTTCTGAGGGAAGAGGTAAGTGAAGCATATCACCCTGCCATAACTAGGCAGAAACTGTCAGTTAGGCTACCGTCCTGCCTGGTTCATTGAGGATTAGGCTGGTTGGGGAATGTTGTGAATTAATCCAGAGCGTCAGACATCACACCAAAGCCTCACGCTGGATTAGTATTAGCTTTTGTTTGATTCGCTGTGAATTAACCAACATAATCCACCTGGTGTCAGACACAATAAAAACACACCAGCTGACACAGAAACAGGATTAGGCTTACCGAGGAGAACAGCAGATCTGACTGCCATCAGTCAGTTAACCAGGAAAGCTGTTCAATCAAATTATAAACATGCCCTTACCCTCATGATAAATGAGATTTTGTCATCTAATGAAATCTATGATTTCAATGCTTTGCAGTGCTGCCTGGACATTTATTAAACTTGAGTATGTTGGTGCTTATGTTGGAGGGGTTGAGTTTTATTTCAGATGGTTTTAATCTCCTTCTCTTATTATATAAAATACTCAGAAATGCGAAAAGGCAGAGTTGAGCGTTGTTTCGTCCTCTTCTGCTCTCCTTTTTTTATTCTCCCCCAGTTATCCGGCCTGCATGCCGTTAGCTGTGTCGTCATTCCCCTGGCTGAGGATGAGATCCTGCAGAGGAGGAGGCAGACATGCTGGGAACACCTGCTGGGTTCCCTGCCTCCGCTTCTCTCCTTGCTTCCATCTCTCCACCTCTCCCTCGCCGCCTCTCTTCTGAATCTGTCACTGCCTTTTCTTTCATCTGTATCTATTTCTCCTCCCTCCCTTCCACCCGTCCCCCCTCAATCTCTCCACCCTTGCTTCCCTGCATCTCTGCTCTGCCCACTCACAGGTGAGACAGGAGTGAAGCTCAGCAAACACTCCCTCTGGTGCTGGTCTGACTTACATACAGTAATGTACCTTCTCTGTAATACACAGGATGAGGGAAGAATGACACTTCTGGGCTGCCATGTATTGCCAGAAGACATTCAGTTTACACTCTTTATTTTTACAGGAAATAGACATCTCCACCACGCCAGCAATCCCAACAAGTCCTTACAGATCCATACTACTAAATATAAAATATGCAAAAGAGATTGCAATGTTTTTGGTAAGGTCACCTCTACATATTTATATAAACAAATTCTTGTTCATAAGAAGTCTGATTGTTAGTTTAGCTTACCATAGAGACTGGAGATAGGGAAATATTTAGCAGCGCTCTCTCAAGACATAACAAAATCTATCTACCAAATCTTGCTATACTAAATAATTAGCAATAATAGGTGACCAATTAGAACTCCCATTAAGTCAGCAAGTAAGAAAACTTCCCAAAAAGTGTCAAGCTGTCTTGAAATGTAGGCAAAAAAAAAAACCCAAAACCTACTATAAAGCAAATTAAAAGATTTTAGTCATGAAAAATTATAAGTAATGAATGAAAACTGCTCATAGGAGGCAGGGTGTAAAACCTCAGTCAGGGATGTGTCAACACAAGCTCGTAGTAACCACCAGTAACCATCAGTCCTCTTTCTTCACAGCCCGGGCTGTGGGGTCAAAACCTAAAGCTGTACCCCCTGTCAAGACTTCAAGCATGGCCTACCTTCTCAAAGCCCAATCACTGGAAATCCAAGCTTCAGTGAGATGACTGATACTTATTGCTGGTTTCCCCATCATCATGTTTAGACAACCTCCATACATTATGCTGCATGTGATGTTGTGCGTGCGTGCAATACGGTCATACATGTTGTAGACGGGAAGTAGATGCATCAGTCCCAAAGGGGACGTGAAGGATGAGTGGCTGTCTTGCCATATGTTGTGAATGGAAAAACTGTCATGGAGTTCTAAATTGATTACACATCCTCACGTCTAGCTGGTAATTGCACGAGAGTCAAGGCAAGCCGTGTTTCTGACCAGATCATTCAATCACTTTTCATCTATTATGAAGCATATACTCAAAACTCAGTACAGCTAGAGATGCTTTATCAAGTCTGAAAAATCATCATGGTGAAAAATTGACCACATTAATAACATACCACTTCACTGCGTTTTTGTTCATGTTCAGCTTCCCACTGCAGGATTTTCTTGTTCAGGCTTCTTGAAGGTGGCTTCATGTGTTCTTGTCTGGGCTGCATTCATTACTTCAAAGTAAGGACATCTCTTTCGGTGCTCCACGCTACTTGAAATCTGTGGCTTTCATAGTGATCAAAGATGAAAGGAAACTAAAATACCTGCAAAACAGAATCCTAATACCATTCTGAGCCTTACTGCTCTGTTATCACTTAAATCATAGGAAGACGCTCATAAAAGGGCCAGACACACACACAAAAAAGCGTTTTTCCAAGTGGACGATGGCACAAATAACTGGAGGTGCTTTGAAATGCAGACTGGTCAGTCAGTTGGTCTGTGTGTCCTGCAGATCTCACACAGCACACTGGGGGTTTGGTAATGTCAGTCCCCATGCCATTTTATGACCCCCCTCCTATGTGTTCTGTGGAAGCAGAATGAGGAAGGCCGCCATATGCTTTCAGCGCTGATAGAACAAAATGCCTCGCTGGGCCTTGTTTTATTTCCCTCAAGTAGCATTCAACACCTCCCCATCACATTTGCACAGACAACCTCCCATTACCCTACGATTCAAATCTAACATCATCTTTCATAGGTTGTAAAGGGCACCCAGAAACATGTAATTATTTTCTCTCTCCTCTCCCTGGGATCAAAGCTGAAACAGCAGTGATTACAGAGAGTCAGGTTGTCTTTGAAGACACTCTTCAGTTCCTTTCTTTCACTCACTTGTTACAGTCTGCGGAGGGCTGAGCGGCTCTGCAGTCTCTCCTCAATGAGCAGACAGTGGTGGAGTGGCAGGTGTGCGCAGGATTTTAGGCATCCCGTGTTTACGATGCACATCAGCATTGACCCATTCCAGGATTTCTATTGGATCCTTTTTTACCCTCTCTCCACCAAGCTCATTTTCTCTGACTAGTGCTGGTAAATAGGCAGGAGGCTTCACTGCTTCCACTTCTGTCCTTGAACCCTGGCAGTGAAGCATAGTTTTACATGATCTGTTTTTGGTTTGCGGGGTTAACATGGCAAGGGTGAGAGATGCAGTGATTGCAGTGTTTATAAAGAGAGGGTAAAGTATAAGAAGCGCTTGAAAGAGGAATCATGAAGAGTGTATACTCTAAGCTTATCACAGGAACCGTACTGCAGATTTCTTTTTAATTTGGCAATCCAAACATCACCATTTGCCCAGAGCCTTGCCATTTTCCAGTTGTATATTTACAGTAAATGCCTGACTGAATTACAACCAGGAGAAGAGAATCAATTCCTGTTCTTTCTCTCACACTCTGTTAGTTTTAGGTGGAGGGTAAAGTGTTTTCTCATCTGATAATGAAGACAATCTAACAAAGCTATTCCAAGATTTTCTGAGATTTTCCATCTGTGAATGAGAGCGTTAGTCTAACAATAAGACAGAGTAACAATCTCTTTATGTCGGTCGATGCCATGAATAGTAATCAAAGCATAAATGGTCTTTGCGTTTAGTCAGCTGAACATGAGCAAATGTAAGTTGTTTTTATTTGTTTGTTTGGTTTTTACTTGTATTTTTTTTTAAAAAAGAGAACAAGCCGAAAGTCGCTGGTGGGGTCAATTTGAAGTTTGCTGCTCAGCAGTCTGGCAGGTTATAGCTTTCATGTTTAGGTTATTCTGGCCAAAAATGGTAATTGAGTTACTGTTGAGAAGGCTATGTATGCCCATCTTTATTTACAGTCCATCAAAGACACCAGCACACTGATCAAATATATCTGTTTTTGGAGCCAGCGCCTATCATCCTTCAGCGGTATTACACTTTAAGGCACTTGTCAGTGTCGCTTTTCAGTGAGCACAAAAACCTCATCGCTACATATTTGCTGCCCTGCTGATCAGCTGCTGTATGTCAACACTTCTGCCCGCTGGTCTTCGGGCATCACTGGAAGCACAGAAATATTCCCCGATATTCCAAATATTTCATCCCTTCACTGACACACGCCGTCTACCGTCAGTCAACTGTACCTCTGCAGGAGTAATGGCTCACATTAGCTGAGCACAGAAAGGCCTGTCGCAGGGGGAGCAAGACACTAACCATTAGAGAATTTACGTCAGCCCAAGAGCAAGGGTCAGAACGGTCAGACAGACCACCCAACAGCTTGGTCATCAAGGACAAAGACACGGAGGAGGGTGAAGGAGGGAGAACGAGGGACTGAGAAGAGGAGGGAGGGAGGATGAGAGCTCGGCTATCTCCTTTCAGACTGTCCTGCTGAAATGTGCTGAGATGACACAAGCATTTACATACATGTGTGCACTCATCTGTGAAGACACATGTACTGTCAGCACAGTTAAAGTATTGTTCCTCACAATGTTAGTGTGTGATTAAATGCATCTGACTCTTATGAGGTGTACACATGTGCAAGTCCACATCAAGAAGAGCCATTTTTCAAGAGAGTGGGTTGTTTGGACTCGCTGCAGAGTGATGACAGTGTCCAGTCTGCTTAAACGCCGAACTAACAGCGCAGCCATCACAGGCATACTTTCAGCTTCATATTTTTTCAGCAACTCCTGCTCAGGTTATTTGGGTCGTCATGACATGACAAAGTAATTGGTTTGCACAGATCACTCCCTGTATTTGACAACCTGCCCCATTTACTGTCTGAGCACTCAAGTGAAGCAGCTTATAAATCTTTCACTGACTTGATTAATTGTCTCAAAAGTGCTCTAGTGCCAGGTAAATAAATAATGAGCAAAGCGATGATTTCTATTGTTGTCCAGTCAGCAGGTTGACCTGCTAAGAGGTCGACTGTAAAAAAACACTTGTCAGAAGGAGGAAGAAAAAGAATAGAATATTATATAAATATCCATAAATCAGCCTGTAATTTTTATGTTCCATTTATTTTTGACTTTGTGTATGTAAATATTTAAAGGTGTATGCTTTGTCATCTTCCCCTTCCTTTTCTTTGCAGTGGAAAAGCCTTCAATTCACTGCTTTATTTAGAAAAGGTAATGATAACCTGCCCTGTGGTCTGGCAGGCCAGCAGGGGGCAGAGGTGTGTGGGTGAGTGTTTGCAAGGGTTTTGGAGGGTCTCTACTCATTCACTTAATTACATCAGAAAACAGACAGTAGTTCACTGCAGGAGAGCATACCAAACAGGAAGCCCCTTCTTTTCTCTCATACAGTGTCTCCTTGGGTATTACAGCTCAATATGAGGTGTTCTGTTTGGCCTGGCTGGGTTTTAATAAAACCTGACAAGGATTTATCACCTGTTCATGGCTCAATGTGCTGCCACTCTGTCAGACAGAGGTTGTACGGGGTGGTGGGTGAGGGGGTGGTGGGTGAGTTGGGGGGCTCTGGCATGCGGCAGTCATATTCACCTCATATTAATGTGTTTGCAAGAGCACCGAACTTGCCTGGAGGAACGAGGCAATGAGGTTGGCTGATGAAGTGAATATATTAAGGGGCAGACCGTCACTTTCTTTCAGTGAAGCACTTTTCATGTGCACATCCTTCAAAAGTCTGCGGTGATTGAGTCACATCCAATTTTTTATTTTACTACACATCATGTGTGGTAATAACAAGGGGTGTGTGTGTGTGTGTGGGGGGGGGGTGCATTCAGAGTTTATTGAAACAATAACCCACACCTGTGGATATGTAGGACAGTATAAATAACACCGGGGCTTGTGGACAATGGCTGTCCCATGTTAAAATGTCCTCTGGAAAGGTTTCATTAACCTCCTTCCATCTACCCCCCTCTATTTTTCATCATATTCTGTGCCTCCTGCTCCCTCCGTCGTTCTCTCCACCCCATCTTCATTATTGTGTGTGTGCCTCTCACCAGGCATTCCCATTGAGGACTTCCTCAGCTTCGTTGCTAGGTGATGGGCCCCCCTGATTAACGAAAGAGCAAGAGGGTAAGAAAGGGAGGGTGTGCGCACACACGCGTGTGTGTCTCTTTCTCGGCAGTTATCACTAATTGACAGCTGCCGGCCCTCAGGGCTGTATTCTAACCCCTCGCCCCCAGTGTAATCGGAGGGCAGGGCTCTGTCGCCCCCCTTAGGAGAGTGCGGAGGTTGGGGAAAAGGAGGGGCAGTGCTGCATTGGCTTCGGCCTTATGTTGGGCCAACACACTGCAAGACCTGTTTGGATAAGCAAAAAAGATCTGGGGGAAGTAGGCAGCAATGTGGAGCAGGGGCAGGGGGGAGGGGATGAGGTGAGAGGGGAACATAAGATGGGGAGTGAGAGATAGGGGACGGAAATCAGGAGGGTATTGAGGGACAACAATACTAAGTATGGGGAGGAAAATGAGGAGGGTTGAGGGAGGTGGTCCCCAGTTTTTTTTTCTCATTGCCAGCCTGCCAGCTCAACACCATCTGGAACTATTCTCAAACACTGTCCAACTCTCCCCACCCTAACTAGGACAATCTGATTATTCAGTCCCCCCGCTCCAACCTTTTGCAATATAAATCAAATTAAAATGAGATTATTGTGATCATATTTTGGGCTCGGAGGTTGGTAATTAGTTAGGGCACATGCGAATGCGGTTGTATATGAGATCTGTGCGATATACACTGCAAATGTTTGCCAACTTTGGTCTCAAGTTTGCTTTTGTCTGGAAAGGCTTTCAAATATTTGCTCAGAGTGCTTTCAGTCAAAAATTGAAAAACTGTCAAAACTATCAAAGAAACTCTGGGTAATTTTGAGAAGCGGGAAACCTCAAACTGCCCTAATAAGAAATCATCTGCGATTATTAAACACAGTCTTTCATCAAATTACTGTTTAACATTTATTCATAATAACATTATAATTATCCTCTTATCATTAGCGCTTTGAAAGCTGACTGAAATAACTAGCACTTTTTTTTTCATTATAGCTATTAGAAAGTGGCAACAGGACTCAAACAGCAGATGTGTATGCGCAGCTGAATTTTAAAAGATTTTCTTCCTTTCAAAGGGAAGCAATTATAAAGGGCCCTTGTCAAATATTAACTGAGCTTAAATGTATAGTGTGAGGCAGAGACTGCAGTACATCATCATAAATTCAAAGTAATTAGCAAAAAGCTTTTGATGCATGTATTCGACTCTCATCACGGCTTCTCTTGTGGAAATGCTTAATAATAGCACTCCAGACTGCTAGAATGTAATTAATATGCAAAAAAGTAAGTTATGCTGAATCCTCACATAACACATAGAATTAGTGTGCCCAAGCAAAACGTGGAGGACACACATTTAAAACCCGTGCAGAACAGATCACCATTACAAATGTGTCATCTCAGCTGTGCACAATCAACATGACTGATTGTTTTCACAGGAAGTTTGAAGTGAATCACTGGATAGGATGTGTTTGTCTCAAGATAAAGCAGCATTGCCACTGCTGTAATTATCTTCATATAACTGTAATTATTTGAAAGTGTTCAAAAGGGATTATTCCCGTTTTCCCTCCACTTGGTTGCTCTGACTGCTGCACCGATGCTCTCTCATCTCTGGCCGAAAGCGTGTCACACGCGGTCTGCCTGCATGTCTTCATGCAGACTTTGACATTGCCAAGCAATCAATAGATCTGCAGCACAGAAATGCATCTCGCCCTGATTATAATGAAGATAGCTGGTCATTTAAAATGCTAATGGCCAATTTCACCTAATAAGAGACATTCAGCCCAGCAGTTCATTAAAATTTAGAGGTGGAAAAGTCTATTCCAATTAAGTTTCACCCTCTTCCCCTCCAGCACCAAACCCATTAGGATTTTAAGAAATGCTGAAATGTCCCATCTTGCAATCTAAGTATATCTAAGTATGCTTAAAACTTGAGTGTGTGTGTGGGGTGGGCTTTGTGGTAGTTATGGGGGGATGGCTAAACAAAGCTACCATTGAGGAACATAAGTGGCATATGACCTCATTGGTCACCACATTGTCTGCAACACATGTAGGCCCACTGCTCTCTTCAGTTTTTGTCCACCTCATGTTTTCTGCCCTTCATAAAGACATGGCCATTACTGCAATATATAAATTCATTTGTTACACAGGTTGTACTTACTGAGTTTATGTTTTCTCTCTCTCTCTCTCTCTCTCTTTCTCTCAGTAATGGACTGATGAACTGAATGTAGTTTTTTTCTTAAGTTTTTTAATAGTCTGATACGCTTTTTCACCAGTAGCCTGTGAGCCTCTTTGTAAAATGTATTTTTCATGCAGGTAATTAATGCATGCCCCCTTGTGGAAACCTGAGGCCCACTCGACAGCGCTGGAATAAAAAACGCTTTGTACTGTTTTAGATTTTCATTTTTACATCAAGACATAAAACTGCCTTACCTCAATGTATTTTGTTTATTTTGCATATTTAAAACTTTACTACATCCTCGCTTATTTCATTCTGTAACATCTGATTTGAAACATGGCCTATAAAGTAATTGACTCGAGATGCAGTGCAGGAATAAATCTTATAAACAATACACACTTTTTTTTCCCCAGCAGTGCTTCATATTAAATTCCCAGTAACTTGCCAGTAACAACAGGATGAACTTTGGCTGGATCACAAGTGGGAGGTATATAGAAGGTCCTAGACACTTGCAACACGAATGGAAACCAATAAATCCATGAGCAGACAACTCTGAGTTTTGTCCAAAATTGACTGGAGAAATGCTCTGTTAATTTTAGATGAAAGGTCGACCAGCAAGTACCGCAAAAATGTTCCATCTGCAAGTCAGTGAATGCGAGGACTCGCTGTGGAGCTTAGATCAGATGGCAGGATAAAAAAGCAAAATGCAAACAGTAGATCTGAGTCGAATCTCAAGGAGCGTGAGGATACTTGCTAGATTTGAATGCTTATATGTTAGTGGACGGAGTGTGTTGAATGAAAAGTGATTCATTCAATGCACTAAATTTTCTCACTTTTGGTGCTCTCCTGCTTTAAAAAGAATATTTCTCATGCATCTGTGTGTTGCCCGCCTACGGATGTCGAGCCCATGTGGCACACCAAAACATTGCTTCTCAATGTTAGTGAAAAAAATGTTTTTTGTTTTTTTTTGTTGTGACTTAAGAGATTGAACAGAGCCGATAAAAACCCTTAAAAGGTTTATTCAATAGATCAGTACATCCATATTCCCCAGAGATGAAGGATTTCAAGTTTGAACATCAGGTGAAAATGTAATTGCTAAAAACGATACAGCATAAATATAAAACCTTTAATTAACCAATTTTCTTGTACCATTTTGAATCAATTACAATATAGCCTAAACCTTTTCCATAGTACCTATAGTAACATTTGTATAAAAGCACAGTCATGATCCAGTCACGTTCTTCCTTTTATTTTGACACCAAGAGCAAGTTTATTGGAAGAGTCAGATATCGTGTATCAGTTTATGTGCAGCGTGTCACTGCTCACTGTGCGATCTGAGAGGAGTCTGTATTAACGTAGTGAATCAAGCAAAACAAAGGCTCTGCCAGTGATGTAAACAGAGGGAATTAAACCTCCTGCAGTTCACTGCACGGTCATCTTCAGCTAATTTGACTGTGCAAGAAATCAAGTCTTTGCTCAATTACAGCATCTGCTTGTCATGCACAATTATGAGAGCAGAGAGAATTTACGACAAGCAATTTTTGAGAGTGTATTTGAAGGAGAAGACAAAAGTATGCCTTATGAAAATATTTTCTTTTCTTGAAAAAAGTACAAAAGTATGTGCATAATGTTGATATAAATGCCTGATGGGATTTCATTAGACATGCAAGATTTGTTCTTCCCCAAACTCTTTTTTTTTTTTTCTTCAAAA
>VUQK01010540.1:0-16516 GCA_015106715.1 Bujurquina vittata | reverse complement strand
TTAAAAAAAAAAAAAAATGGAGTAAAAACGGGGAAAAAAAAAAAAAAAAAAAACTAGGCTCATTAAAAAAAAAAAAAACATCAAAAAGAAATTCTCCACTTTGATTTTCACTTATTTGCATGTTGAGGATCCAAGAAAGATTTTACTTGGGCAGTGATGGTATGACACCCAAGTACGTAAATTAAAGCACTCGTGAAAATACAAAAATGACCTGAATCAAACTCGACAAGTTGCTCAGTGTTTTTGCTCTTAAGACTTAACCCATTAAGATTATCTTTCTTCTAATACAAACAAAAAGGGACAAGCACTGTCTAAGGGAATAAACACAGCTTTTCTGTTAAAGCTTCCTCACTGTGACAGTGTTTTAAAGCAATAAGTAACAAATGCAAGTGAATACTGGGCATTTGTGCATTTTCAAAAATGTCACTGTGAATACCACACACTGAAATATAAGTTGGTCTAAAGTATCCTCATCACAAACATTCATATCCACTGGCTGACTATCCATTCTAGCTATGTAATCTTGGTTGCTAAATGAAAGTTGTGATGTCAACAGCATTACCTAGATGTACCTCAAACAGTGAAGTAAAAAATATACTCATGACCTCTCACTGTTAGTGTAACATCTTATTTCACAGCCAACACACTGAGAAGGTTGCACAACAGGCTTGTATCGCTGACACAGGAAGTGAAATGTGGCTGTTGTTTTACACTTCGACTGTTCAGTGGCAAATACAAATTGGTTTTCAATGCTACACATGATGAGACAGGAATATACTTTGCATGTATACATGTACTGTCCAAAAGTCTTGACCCAACCATCATTTTTTACATCAGGCAAGGCAAATGGGAAATAGGCACAGCGACTTATTGGTATGCCATGACAGAGTCTCCACTTTGTTTTACAGATGGTTGTAGACACTCACTGCTGTATTTCTCCTGATCTCTTCCATACGTATTGACTAAATATGGTAGTTAAAGGTCAGGATCTTTGTGATTATGATGAGACAAATATCTAACAGAACAAAAATGATAAAGTGAAGACATTGCCTAGGGTCAAAGGTCAAGTTCAGACAGACATGGATGTTGAAAGGTTTGAGTTTCATACAACATGGGCAGCAATTGTATTTCTATCCATAAGGCCAAAACAGCTAAACAAGGATAAGATTCATTTTCTCTTAACTGCAGTTTTTTGAATGTCAGTGGAATATAATAGGTGATAATTTGTCACAAAATCATTCCAAAGAAATTTTAATTAAATGCAGCTCAGTTAATCTTTTAGAAAAAGAAAATGTGCAGAAAAGGTCAACGTAGGTTGAATTTATTGTCGATGTCGTGCAACACTCTGAAGGTTTTTGAAGAACCAACTCACTCATTATAGCCGGGACCCGTACGGACTCTCCTGGCATCATTTGGAGGCCTTAGCTCTGTGACATTTATAAATATTTGACAACAGATGAGTGGGCTCTGTGGGATGCCACTTGAAGGACCACAGACAAATCTGCTAATAAAGCAAAGGCCATCAGTCATTCTTCTGTTAAAGACTGCACAGTGGCTGAGATGTTGGTGAAAACACCCATACAGACTTAGCCTCGCACATACATCTACACAAGTAAACACACAAAGCATTAACAAGCAAGGAGACTACTCAGAGACATTGAGCTACTCATCACAATCAGTAACAGAGCAAATGAAAAAGCAATTAGATCCTTTGTGAGCAACGGCATGTGCCTTGCTTTTGCTGTGACACTTGAGACAAACTGTAGAAAAAGTATGACTATGAATCCTCACTTACCAGATGAGTAAGTGTGTGTGGGCATATGTGTGTGCATCAATCTTGTTAGCGGGCAGCTGTTAACCTTCCAGGTTTGAATGAAACACAGGTGGTGAAGCCAACTGCACAATCTTGGCTTGGAGGAAACACTAAAACTATGTACTAACTGGCATGTTGCTAATAACACAATAAATTTTTGAGAGGTGGTTTAGTGTCTGCAGCTTGGTGGCGCAGCGATTGGCTCTGTTGCCTCACAGCAAGAAGGTCCTAGGTTCGAATCCATCATCCGGTTGGGCTGCTTGCTGACTACTCTGGCTTCCAACGGCATGCAGTTAGTGGGATTAGGTTAACTGTGATTCTAAATTGCCCATAGGTACTCTAAATGTGTTTTTTATTAAACTGTTTTTAAGTTGCTTGTCCTCTATAAAAATCGTACTTGTATTTTTTCCTGGGAGAAAATTTATTTAACACAATTTTTTTGAAATTGTGCCATGTATGAAATGTAGCGCAGTGCTGCATACGTCTGCACATCATTTGTTTCTGCATGCATTTGCTCCCTGTCTTATTCCCACCCCTTCTTATCACCATCTTAATCAGTGATTACTGTCCCTTTGTTCTTGCTCCCTTTCCCCCTTTTCCTTACCCTCATTCTTCCATCCCCCTCTATTTCTCTCCATCTGTATGTTGCTTTCTCTACGTTGGCACGTGCATTGCCGTTCCATTAGTTGGTTCTTGGCCAGCTCCCCCACTCCTGTGTTCTTGCTCTTGTTCACCCACCCCCGCCTTCCTCACCATCCTCTTCTTCTTCCCATTCCTGCATGTGTGCCAAGGTCTGGGGGGCTTGACACAGTGTACAGCCCAGTGGCCTAAAAGTGAATACTTACGTAATTGCCAACTGTCTCCAATCATTAGGGGCAGCCCTTAAAAAAGATATGCTTTGCCGACAGCTGCGTCCCCTTGCCTTTGCCAGCCTTTCAGCTCGAATTCGCTTTAAAGGGCTTGTCCGCATTATATTTAACCCCAAAGCATTTTGTGCACTGTGGACAGCGGAGGAAACACATAAAGGATATAGTTTTTATGCAATATGAAGTTCTGCAACATGAAGTACAAATGAAAACAGTATCTCTGAACATGTCGCATGTACTAAGGATGACTGTGCCGTTGTGTAATATTTGATGCTATGGATTTTGTGACCCGACTACTTACACTGGGTCAAATAAATGCACAGTACTTCCAATGGAAAGTACAGCAATGTAACAATATTCCAGTTTTTAATAATAACTTGTTTGGTCATCAACTAAGTTGCTACTACAGGACTAGGTAGAATCTTTAAGTTCTCGCTCAGCGGATAAATTAATAACTCGGGAATCAGACTCTTTGGTATTTTTTTTTGCATGCTTTTACAACTTGTAGGCTTTGTTGCAGCACAGTATATACAGAATAATGAAAACATTGTTTTTGCCCTCCTGTGTGAATTCTCAATAAAAACCACAGATATGTTGTGAGAAATTAAGATTGAGATGTGTTCAGAGGAGACTCATTTGTTTATATTAACTACTGACAATTCCCTGCCAGTTCCTGCTTAGAGACAAACGTACATTTTATTTCTGCGCTTTCAGAGAGACCTCCCACAGTATGGTTAGTGACAGCTGGGTCAGGTCCCCACATATCGAGGACACAGCTGCCCTGCAGACATGTGCTCAGATGCACACATGCATACACATAAACTCCCTTGCACCAGGCAAACAGGAACAGGAAAGCAGAGCATCTGAACAGCCTCGGAGCTGAAATATACAGCCACATTCCTGTTGTCTAACAAAAAAATCCGCTATCTCTTATATCAGGTTAAAACAAAGGAGTGTTAATTTCAGACTAAATCGCTTGTGCTTTAATGAAATTGTAATAGAAAAGGTTTTGAAAAAGAGAGAGAGGTTTCAAAGGACTCAAAAGGCCATGAAACATTTTAGAATTTTTTAATATACATTTATTAGGAAGAATGTTCAAAACATGAACTTGTTTGTCACCAAAATTAGATCCCTGTTTCTCAGTGTCTCCTTGGCTGCCAAACACAATCAGCGTGTTTCAAACAAATTAATTACTCAAAGCAAGAAGTCCTAGAATAACTCCTGCAATGATTTTACTTTTCTGAACTTGTACAGGTTCAGTGGCTTTTCACTAATTCAAGATATAGTCAAGCTTTTTAAGAAAAAAAAAAGAAGCTAAACTGAAACAAACCAAATGTAGTTCAATTCAACTGATTTATTATTGCTTTTCAATATGCCATGTAATATTACTGATATCACTGAGGTTATACTGTGTGGCTACTCAAACAATTGCTTTGACTGGTTGACAAAATGTAAACATATGACATGCTGACTACTTAGACACTGACTTTGGAAACAATAACCTTGAAAGAATGATTAAATTATAGAATTTCAAAAACAGAGTTTTAGTCCACATGTTAAGTGCAGTGTTGGGTGTAACATTTTCCAAAATAACACGTTACTGTAATCCCAGTACATTTCTCAGTAATGCAGTAATCACATTACAGTTTTAATTATGTTGTTATGTGCATTACAAGGGTTCTTCTGTTGCCTGCATGCCGGGCTAATATAAAAAAATGCATCAAATGTGTATTTTTCTTGCTGTGAACTTGCGCTACAATCAGTTGATTTCCGTTCATGTGCAGGGTGCAGGATAATGGTGGAGGGGTCTACAGCTTTTGAGGAGTGAAGATAAGGACATTACTTTTGTGTTGCATGAAAGGAGAAGGGTGCAAAGGTAAAATGCAAACTGCGTCAAGGACAGAAACAACTGCAGCATACTGCTGACACAATTTCAGCTCTTTGAAAACATCTGCACCGACTGCATGCTAACACAAAGCTAGCGAAGATCCCAGAGCTTGACTTTCCACAGGTAAAAAGCAGTGATGAGCACTCAGACTTGCAGCCCTGTGGCCCCCAATTCTACCTGTACCTGTTTCAGCAGCAGAATCACAGTGGTGATCACTTTGAAGTCTCTTTGAGCTGTTTTGTTTTTGTTTATTTTTTTGTTTTTTTACTTTGCTTTGTGTTATTGGCTTTGTGTTCATACACAAACATTACAAGAAAAATTCTTTGTATGTCCTCATTAGGATAGGGATTTGTTTCCGTGTGTGGAACTGTAACCTAAGATTTTTTTTTTTATTGTTAACTGATAATTACTATTATTATTATTTGACAATGTATTTTAAGTCATGCTGCAGAGCAATGTGAAAGCAAAGTAATGAGTAGTAAAATGAATTATTTTCTCCAGGGAGTAATTAAGTAACTTACTGCATGTGCTATATAAATAAAATGGAATTGAACTAAATTATTTCCATGCCATGTAACAGGTGTCAAACACACTAGAAGAGACAGTCCTATCTAACCTCAAGTTGACCGGACCAAAAAAAATCATTGCATAATGACTTATGCACATTTTTTTTCCTTCTTTTAGTGTGAAATCCTGAAAGCATTCACAGTTCAATAACTATTCATATAATGGATGATGAACAACCTGAGAGTCCTTCAGAAAAACACCTGCAATTGCAACAGTATAGTTAGATCCATAATTTGTTGGGCAAAACCACATTTCTTTTGACTCTTTTGGAGTTAAATTTGAATCGAACAGCCAGGCTGCGATTAAAGTGCAGACTTTCAGCTTTAATTCACATGAAACGTAACAAAATTACTGCATTAGCTGTGTAGGAATTGCAGCCATTTTTATAGACAGCCCCCCATTTTCATAGGCTCAAAATTAATTGGACAGTTGATTGACAAGCAGTTTCATGGCAAGGTGAGGTCTGTTCCCTTGTTATTTCATGACAAATGAAGCAGAGATAATATCTAAAGTTGATGCAAAGTGTTGAATTTTTATTTCATAGCTTTTCACTGTGTAGTGCAAAGAATGAGCGAGGCCTTCATTAGGCTGAAAAGCCAAATAAGTGGCAAAGTGTTGGCAGACAGAGGCAAAACGGAAAAATTGTGCCTTTGTCCAACAAATATGAACCAAACTGTATGTTTGTGTTTTCCCACATTACTCTCATAAATTGAATACCAGTCTCTAACAAGCTGTTATGATTGAATAACAGGTGGAAACATGAAAACTCACCATTTTTACAGTACCTGGTCATAACACACTGTAATAAGCAGTAATCTTTTGCCACTGCAGATTCACAATAAACCAACTTACAGTATCTAAAGCATGGATCTAATTTGAAACCCATTTCATTATAGTACATAAAAAGGGAAAAAGTATTCTAGCTGTTCAAATGTCTCATAGTTAACCTGGATTACTTGGATGTTTTCAAAATATAAAATCATATTATTTTTTCCCTGCCCCGGTTTTCTCAGTAAAGAAATGATGGTTAATTACTTTTAGACGGTACCTGCTGATAAAAATCAGAAATAAGTTTCTCAGGCAAAAGAAATTAGATGCTTTTTAGTAAGAAAAAAAAACACACTTTCACAAATAAGTGTGTCAGACTGATGGCGTGTATAAACAGTCCCCAAACAGAAGCTCTGAGGGCCATGAATCAACCATGAAGGATAATCAAATCAAATGCAAATGCAGTTTGTGTGATTTTTTTTTTTCTGTTGCTGACGCTTGATGCCCTGAGGGGCCTTGTCAGTTGTAAGGGGAGGGGTCATACATAATGAGGGGTCACGCTTGAGGGGCCCTTTGTAGACACAGTGAGCGGGAGACCTTTTCTTAGGGACAAAATTGTGGAATTACTCCAAGACAAAGGGAGCAAGAAGCACCCTTATTCCCTTGCAACCCCACTTCAAAGACACATGCACGCACATACACGCACATACACGCACGCACATACATGCACACACACCACGCACACACACACACACACACACACACATCCTCCCATTACCTTTATCATTCTCCATCGTTTTTCATACCCTTTTATGAGTGCTTTTGTGTGTGTGTGTTTGCATATGGATAGTGATATGCTACAGTCAGATCTTTCATGAAAATCTTGGAAAGGGTTTTAAAAGTGTCTGCCTGAAGCAAACAGGTTTATAGCCATCTGTTCTTGTGTTTTTTATTAAATACATCACGTCTACATAAATTTTCAGAAGACTGTCATTGCTATACTTGTTGGGATTGTTTAAAGCAAAGTGATCTCAGTTTTCTTTATGTTCAGCTAAATCCTTTAATATTATGTTTCTTCCTCATCATGTATCTCCTCCTACATGATTTGTCATACTGGCACTAATCTCGCACCAAATCATCCAAAGGCCTGTAATATGAAACGAGTTTAACATCCCCAAAGTGTCTTTCCGTTACCTGGATTCACCTACAGTACCATAACATCGGCAATCAAGACGAGCAGTCACATGAAGTTGCCTATCATCTCCTCAAGTTGACTCAGGGTTTCCTCCGCACATTCACAAGCAAGGGGCGTTGTTGGTAGTATCTGAATGATGGCAATTCTGGATAAGTGCACTGGCAGCAGAGAGGCTTGTTTTACAAAGGAAGGTGAAACCACTGTATGGGAAAAATATCAAAAGGTTAAACACATGATACAGAATGAAAGTAGCATAGGTGCTGCAGACAATGCAGCATTGCCAGCGTGTGTATGTGAAAGGAAATATGTGTGCTTTAAACTCTTTGGTTAGTAACACTGAAAAAAAGTTGCAATTTTAATCAGATCTAGAAAATCGGCAAGAATGCCAACTGTGTATCACAGCGCTATCATCAAGACACAGGAGGCTCAGATGGATTTTAATAGTCTTTCATTACATCAATGTTTAAAAGAAAGAGTTTTCAGTTGCAGCCTTAATAATAATTTAAACTTTATTTATAAAGCACTTTTCAAAACATTATTACAAAGTGCTTCACAGTCTAAGAGCCATATATATGTATACTTGTAACGGGGAAAAAAACACATAACCAATCAATAAATTATATGATCAAACATTCATTCCACATACACAATCCCATACCTGCCAATACATGTAAACAATGGCCTTGAATTACAGAGAAAAGATTAAGGAAAGTCCAACCCATAAAAAACAATTTTTTTTCAGATTCAGAAAACTTTATTCATCCCGAAGGTGGGCAATTGAGGGCACACAGAGCAGCAATGACATAATGAATGTAAATCTAAGAATAACTAAGAATAAATATAAATAACCAATATAGGAAAAAATGTATGTCACATCTGTATATCACGACCCAGATGGCGTGCAATGCAAATGAGTGCTACAAATAAGATACACGTTTTCAGCAGACTCAGACAGGCTGAGGAAGGCTGTCCCAAAGTTTGGGTGCCGTAACCTCAAAAGCAACAGTCTGAGTGTAAACATTTTATAGTAGACCTAGTCTATGTGCAAGTTTAATGTAAGGTCCGCAAGTACAGTGTAGAAGTCTTTTTTAGGATCATAAATTAAGGCTTCTAGAATAATAAAATTGTTGTAATATTGTTGGCAGCCAACAGAAAAAAAAGTCCAATCTATATTTATTACTGATGCTTATTGGAGAAACACATTAGATTACACTAAAGGATAAGCAAAACGAGGTTGACAGGGACCTCTTGATTTGAATTGTCTGAGATACCGCCATCCATCTGAGTGATATAGAGCACCATGTCATCAACATGTAGAGTGGGAGTGTCTGCCTCAGTGTCTGTTGCTTAGTCACAGTGTAATTTGTGTTTCCTTTCCTGTGTAATGTCTGAAGTTACACACTAAAAATAGTTTGTGCAATACTTAAAATGACTTACAATATAAATTTTTCTTCGCTTCTGTAAAAACTTGAATTGTTACCCCCTTATTTCCGTCTATCTAAGGCAAGCATTTGTAGGTAAAATGTACTTATATTGCAATCATTTCAGATAAGATGCATTGTAACTTAATTCTGAATTCAAGCATTAGACATCAGTCATGTAAGTAGAAGTGTGCTTTGAGGACTAAGGGATCAATGTACTGTATATCACTGGTTGAACACAACGAAAAAATAGCTAGAAAAGCACAAATACAAACATATTCTTAATGTCTTCAGGTTTTTGTGGGGATGTTTTATTCTATATTATGTAAGTAATATCCAATCTCATTGTACATTCTGTATAATTACAATAAAGTTACTCTATTCTATTCTGTTTTATTCTATTCTAAGTATAATCAATCAAGAAGGAAAATGGTCTTTTATAGTATATGTATGTAATCTTAAAGCGTTTGCTAGATTCTTTGAATTTATATTCATGTTAATATTAAAATTAAGACAGAAACATTCACAAATAATTTTAAAAGCCACTGAAGGATTCCTTTCCACTGTATTTCACTCTTTGACACATTTTAGCCTTTGAAAGCTACGTCTAAGCGTACTTGTGGGTGGGTGGGGTAGTGTGTGTCATGGCCCCAGTCAGAAGAAACCAGACAATGTAAAAAATAGCATTAAGCCTCCCACCTGCCTCCTGAACATCATGGAAGGACAGTAATTCTGTGTAGGTAGAGTAATGCTACCAGCACTCTTGAAACAGCTGAAGATAACTGTGCACAGGCACAACAGTTGAGGCTGAAGGTCATGTTACTGTAAATGTGGCATCAGATCACTCTGACACCTTTGTAAACTGAGGCATTTTCGCTAAATTTTTAATTCCTGTGATCTTCATGAAAGGTGGGTGGGTGTCAGTTTAACCAGTCACTTAGCCTGTCGGTTTGCATTGGCATATATTATGGCTTTTGCACCCAATTAACTCTCATTTGCAGTTTGAAAGGTACCTTCCAACACTAACAGTTGTAAAATTGATTACAGTTCTCTGTAGTTGCTTGGTTCAGAAAAGTCAATCAACCCCTCAAGCACATTAACTAATGTCATGCCAGTTCTATTTCGTGATAGGGTAAAAACAAGCATGACTATATTGGCTCTCCTTTGACTTGTAAAAAAGTGCCTTCATAAAACTAAAAGCAAGTAAACCAAATTATTTAGAATTTGCCCAATATTTAGAGGAGCCATAGCTAATTTGGTTCACAAAAACAAAAGATTACTTTAGTAAGGACACGTGATTCACATGCAACACAGAAGGGCCTCTTTCAGAGCCATACAGAAGTAGGCTTGTGTGTAATTAAAAAAGAGGGGTCTCAATAGCATCATAGCTGGAGGCAACGCCCATGCCCAGAGAGGGGTCTTGGGACTCTAAACATGCTTAAAGGTTTATTGCGGTGAGGTTTACTGCACTTTAAAAGCCACAATGGAGGCGAGTGGAAAACAACGGTGGGCTAACATGACTGTGCTTGTGTGTTTGACCAGAAAACTCTCTGTTGTCTTTTCTGTTGTAGTGAAGGGGAAGTGAGGCATACTGATGACAAACACTATGGGTATGTTAAACTATTAAATGTCTATTTAATGAATTCTTAAGCAGTTACGCACCAGTGCAATCGGTGCCCTGAGTTTGACTGGAGTTTAGCAGCTGGAAAGTGGCAAATGGCAAATGAAGCTATGGTAGATTTACTGGTGTTTTCTTAGGCTACCTGCTTCTTTTTCTTACTTTTTCTTTACTTTTTGTTTTACATTCTTTCTTGTTTACAGCTGACATGAACAAATATTACACACAGCATGACTACAATTCAAAAGAAGACAAAGGAAAACAAAACAAAAACTCAGAATGTATATTCAAATTTGACCTTGTGCTTAACTGCATCATTTCTGACTGAAGACAATGAATTTTTCTGTCCCATACCCCCTCCCTAAAATGTTAGACATAATATAGTTCAAATTAAAACAGCCTTCTGATTCCACCAGCTTGCACCAAAATTTGTGTGTCTGAGAATAATAAATTGCCTTGCCTAATGTTTGCAAATGTATCTCTAATGAGTAGTGTCCTACTTGTTCAATTCATTACAGAGATTTTCTGAGGCTTTCATCTTGTGCACATTCCTCTGAATAAGACTACAAACTGTGTTTGTGTCATATAAGTTGTCCGTGCTTTGTATTGGTGTGTGTGCGAGAGAGTAGAAGTCGTTTGTACACATCCGTATTATCTCTTTCTGCTCATTCGCCTGAGAAGCTGGCCTTAATTACAACTGCCTGCTTGAGTCACTAGCATGCTCCCCTACCCACACAGACAGCAAAAACAGGCAGCATCTCTGAGGAAAGGCAAGAGTGGTTTTGCCACGTAGCTGGAGGGCAACTTCTCCCTGCCAAAAAGATACAAAGGTACTGTGGGCCCACATCCAAATGGATCCCTAGACCCTTTTCCCTTGGGCCTTGTTGACTTCCAATTGCTGTGCAGGGCCTGCAGTTTGAATGGACTAAATCCATTGTTTGTTTGTTTTTTTAGACACTTGGTTAACTGGTTTTGTGCTTTCGTTTCTTTGTCTTTCTAGCTTTTTAAAATCAGCTGTATCGAATCAACTTTGAGCTTTGAAATTGAGGCTGAGGGACTGGTTAGGAATTAGGCAGTAAGTTTTCACAGAATGTACTTCTGTCTAATTCAGACAGCGATCATCCCAGAGGCATTGAGCTGTATCTTGTCTGGCTGCTTAGATAGAGTCTTCATGTGTAGGCATTTTTTTTCTTAACACACTCCCACTGCCTGAAATTGTTGACTCAAATATAAAACTTAACATGGGAACTTTTAAGACTTCAATTAAACATCTGGAAAGAGCAGGCCCAGCCTACATAGAATGGAAAGTTAAATAAATTCCATACATTTTCTGTGGCCAGAACACACCCCAGCATGCAAAGAATTTCATTTGATGTTTCTGTAAAGTTAAAACAACCTTTGGACTCTTGCCAAAAAGTGGTGTTTTCTCACTATTGTCAGTCTTAGCCTAATGTTTTAATAGCTGGCACTGATCCACTTACAAGCAATAAGACCACCGTAAACTGGTGGGTTGTAGGTGTGTCGACGAATGCACGTAAATCCAAGCATCAAACATAGCTTCTATAATTCAAAATTGTGCTTTTTGATGACTTAAAACAAACCAACCATAAGAAGCTATATTTTGCTTACAATATAGTGCAGTATAATTTAATATCTTTTGAATTATTTTTATTTTTCTCTTGTAAGTCTTTCTGTTGCACTGCCTGCCTTTGGTCAGCACCAGAGAAGACTAATGGACCAGGTTTTGCTTTTCTTTCTATTAATTTCATCAGTTTATGTTGTTTTGGATAGTTACATTGTCCTACATAATTAGGTTTCAATGAAAATATTTCAAAATGTCAAGGTGAACCTCAGTGGATAAATCTGCATTGCATATAAGGTAAAGTTAATACAGTTAGATCTGTCTATATTTTAAAATAAATGCAGTGTCAGCTGTCTCAGCCAGATAGCTACCAAACCATTCCTTAGAAATTGATAACAAGTGAAGCAAAGTACACATTTCTGTTCCACCAGAGAGACACAACCAAAGCGCAGAATGGAAGGGAAAAAAATGACACTTCAGATAAGAAATACGATTCTGAACACAAAATAACATTAGCAATGCCACTGCTCTGCAAGCTCAGCACAGAGAACCACTGATGCTGTATTATTAGTGTGCATGATGGAGTTTGTTCAGTAAGTCACCCGGCGTGAGGTGGCGGCTGTCTTTGCTCGCAAAGCCACTCCTTTGCTCCTCTCTCACTGCATTCACAGCAGGGAGTCGACTCCCAAAGCCTGGAAAAGACACACTCCATTAAGTCTCCTACAGGACCCAGACACTGCTCAGACACTGCTCAAATGCATGATGAAGAAAAAAAAAAAGAAAGATTAAACTCAGCCAGGTCAGTAGAAATAGAATGCACTGTCTTTGGTGTACAAACATTTGTGTTTATGTGCAGTATTTTACAACATGCTCAGTTATCACTGGAGCTCAAGGTCTGACTTTGCATAGTATTTGTCAGTAAATTTACTGTTGAATGTTGACAGATGGAAATAGAATGTTTATGTATATTAGCACTGAAAGGTAGAGCAATAACACATATGTAGAGAGAAAAATAAATCATGTAGAGGCGTAGCAGTTGACTGCAATATAGAATCCATGGTCCAAAACTATGAGCGGATCACACAGTTATTGTACCAAAAAAAGAAGAAAAAAATAAAAATGTATCTAAATAAATTTGACTTCTGTCTGTGTTTTAACCCTCTGTAACCAATAGCTGCCACTGCCGGCCACCTTGCGTTTCCCCATGAGGGCAGTTTCAGCTACTGTTTGTCTATAAAAATGTTTTTTCACACACAGTATTTTGACATATTTTAATAAGAAACACTTAGCAATAAATCAAATATATAAAAAAGTTATGTGTTTATTAAATATTTAACAAGATTTACCTTTTTACTCCAAAGTCCCCTCAAACACTTTGGTCCGCCTTTATCTAGTGCAGTCTTTAAGATCACTGTTTACCTCATGAAGCATCCACGTGTATTTACTTTGGAGGAGTCTGTAAAACTTTATGAAAACGAGTTGACGAATCAGAGAAGCTCACGTCTGACCGATGACAGCGGTAATGAAGTGAGTTGTCGAGGATTTCCGGAACTTCTCTGTCGGTGACCGCTGCTATTTCAGTAAGCGCTGCTGATTTGCCCACTGTTAGCCCGGGTTGCTGAAACTTTTTGCAAGGTGGCTCTGATGCTGTGAACAAGTCGGATACTTGGCAAATAAACTCTCACTTGATGTAATCAAACTGTTTAACAGATAGAAAGTGTTTTTTTAGGGCACTCGAACCTAACATTAGCTGGCATAATGTTAGTTTATAACCAGCTGTTGTTGACTAGCTCCAGGAGGGTTGCAGGTCTGATTTGCTGAAAACCAGTAACTGCGATAATATTGGGAATAAATGAGCATGAGGTGATAATAAGGTTATAAGTAGATATACCTCTCAGGTGTATACAGTATGAAATACTGATTATTTTTTTTATTTCTCAATTCATTTGTCAGCTTTATTTGCTGAGGAATGTTGTGTTGCATTGTGTTTTAGTAGTGAAAAAAAACCCCAGACCTCTCAGGTGATATGTAGTAGATACTGATCAGGTTATTTTTTTTAAATCAATTTCCATTTGTTGTCTAGTCAAATGTATTTTTTTTTTATTTAGCCTATATTTATACAGGTAGTCCCATTGAGACTCATTTGTGTCTCATTTACAAGAGAGACCTGTTTCCGGAACAAAATGAATTAAAAACAATACTGTAATACAATACAAAGTAATTAAAATATAAAATGGTTACACAATCATATAAAACAAGAACAAGGTCCAGTTGTGGATGCAACAAAATGTTTTATGCGTATTTTAAAGTCATTGGGTGGAATCAGTTGTGAGAGTTGCAGGTCCTTCTGTAATGTGTTCCATGAAGATGGAGCAGAAAAAGAGAAAGCTTTTGTCCCAAGCTCAGTACGAACAGGTGGAACAATGAAGGTAATACAGTTCTGGGAACAGTAATTTATATGTTCAGTGAAAGTCATTTTTGTCATTGTTTGCAAGGAATAAAGACGTTCTAAATAACTTTTGTTTTAGTGACATAAATCATTTGATTCATATATGCAAATGAACCAAAATGAAATTCACCAAACCATGGAATTTTGTACCGTTACACCTTTAAAATGATGCTTTTATGTGCAGTAACAAGTTTCCCTTAATGTACAGAGTTTCATGTTAATGTGCATTCTGCAATTGTGAAGCTCTAGGGAAAAGAAAAACAGGACATTTCACATTTACATTAGGCCTTCCTAACATAATCACAGACATTTACAGTTATAAAAGTATATGAGGAATCCCAAGAGATTTTGCACTGGCACAGAAGAATTGGTTTTTTGGCTTCTTGAAAAGATGAGGTTTACCCTCTAATGCTGAGTGAAGGCTTGACATCCCCCATCTGTATAGCTAATTGCATTGTTATGGGTTTGCACTTTTTGCATATCATCTGCAAACCTTTTAAAATTATAGAGAAATACATTTGACTTGTCATTGCACTTCAACAAAAATAGGCATTGTTGTTTATGTTATCTGAAAATATTTATTTAATTCCCATTTTAATGCTTTAGCTCTGAGCATGCACAAGTTTCTGAACCTTCCACCGCCTCTTTCATTATACGCAAACCCTACCCTTTGTGGTTTAAATTGCATTTTCCTGCAGGAATACACACAATATTTTTGTTATGAGCCGATTTGTATGGATATTGATTTGTACTGTTTTGCAGGAGGGACAAAGACAGAATCACCCTCTTTCTCATCACATGGATACATCAAAATAATTGGCAGTACCCAATTATCCAGTGATTCGTGTACAGGGGATACGACGAGTCGACTGAATTTGTAATCAGGAAGCCTTGAATATGAATCACAGATGAACTGCTAGAAGGTCAAAACATTTGGATTAAATAGGACAGTGAAAAATAGAAAAGCTTTAAAGGAGATGGACACTTTTTTTGTATTCCTAATATTCCACATCAAGCAGAATACTTGCCTTATTCAAACACTGTATTTATATCACACCAGCTCACAACAACAGTTGTCTTGAGGTGCGTTATATCGTCTCTGCAATAATAAGGAAGAATATTGTTCAAGGACTGTTACTAACTGGTAGATCAGAGATTTAAATATGCAAAACGTTTTACTAGTTATTTGAAGTGGTTGTGTTAAATCTTAGTGTGTAAATTTCCTTTAAAAAAAAACCCATAAACACTGACTACATAACTTAGAAATACATTCATGATTTTAGAAGCTGTGTAAGCCAAAAAGCTAAGCAACAAAAATGTGTACCCTGTTATACCCATCAAAGTTAAGACCACACCAATTACTTCCCTCCTTTATCTTTACTAACCTGGATGATGGACACTTAGAAAATTGACATAAAGAAGAACATGTAAAGTCAAAACCCACAGATGACATAAAAGATCAAGAAAAATGTTCAGTCACTTCATGGGGAAGGACACGTTGATAGGTCAAGCTTGAGACAAAGCACTCCGAATGAATGCCTCCTGACCATAAAATGTCGTTGCTGTCAATCTGTGGTCAAATGGGATTTAACTTGCATCAGCCATGGCACAATGTGGCTTCTGACTATATTGTTTCATAAGAAACCCTCATTTCGTTGTGTGCCTTGTGTGCACAATGACAATGAGTTGCACTTTATTTATTATTATTACTTACTTTAATATAGTAAAAAAAATATAAAGGAAAACGTATAAAACAATCAGACTGGGAAGCTTTATAATCTCAACATACTGAGCATGCCACATACTGTAAATACAATGTCTATGGTGTGATTTAGGCTTGTGGCTTCTGATGCTTAGGTTTTGTATCTAATGCATAATAGAACAGTTAACACAAATGCATTTAATACGCTGCTACTGCATGATCATCAATCCAAAAACATTTTTCTTCGAGCACATTATAAGAACCCATCTGAGATAAATGACAAACTCAGCGGTCATGCCAGGACGGCAGACGCTCCATCGACTTATGCTTGAGCGAGCATGTAGGCCATACACCATGGATGCACCACACACCCTGAGGTGAGTAGGGCAATATTCACTCTGCATCCTAATCATAATTTGGAGATGTTTGCGTAATGTGTAACACGGGAAATTATTGCCACACAGGACACAATAACAGGGGTTCTTGCCGTGCTTTAATGGCACACAAAGATCCAAAGACTAAAAGACAATATATATATATATATATATATATATATATATATATATATATATATATATATAAAAAAAATATAAATATATAAAAAAAAAATAAATATATAAAGAAAAAAAAAAAAAAAAACAAAAAAT
>VUQK01010539.1:0-21877 GCA_015106715.1 Bujurquina vittata | reverse complement strand
AAAAGTGAATCATGCAAAAAAAAAAAAAGAGAGAGTTTACACAAATGCAAACGGCCAAGCAAACATCATCATGCATGCTAAAAAGATATTTGTCCACAGCTGGGGGAGACAGAAGCAAACATGGCAACGACCTTCTCCTCCTCCTTTCTCTCCGTCTCTTTCAGCAGACCGTGAGCTCTGGATAATGATGAGACTGTCAACAAATGTGCTCTCTTTATATCTTGTGTCCTTACTGACACGAAAAATGAAAAGCTGTTGAACAACAAAGAATATCCAAACTCCCTGTTTCTTTCTCTCCTTTGCGCTCTGAAAATTTGCCAATAAATTAAACTTATGTTGACATCGCAAATCTCAGCACAATGTATCCCATATTAGCTTCATGTGACGTCTGCAAAGCAGCACACAGGCTAGTTGTGGCTTTGTGATAGAAATGCACATTCAAAAATGAACCAATATTTCAGCTCAGAGTAAAGTCCCTGGACAGTGATGGGAGACTTTTAAAGAAACACTAGAGGTCCCAAGGTTTTCAAGCGCAAGACATTGCCATTGCTGACTGGTACTTCAGGCTGTTGCACCTTTGACATGGATGATTAATACACTTCAGCTTTTATGTGTCTACAGGGATGGCAAAGTGTTCTGGCTAATCACAACTTCATCCAAGGATGCTTTGCTAATGATGGTGGCACATTGTTAGATTTAAAGGGGAACCTTTATTCTAATCAGCTATTCTGTATAGTCCTTCTCCTGCAATCAATGTATGTATATTAATCAAGAAAAAACAGACTGAGAATAGGACTGCACAGGATAATATTTCCTTTCGCTGCAGCTGACTTTACTGGTTTTGCAATAATTGTATTTTCATCATGCTGGCAGTACTAGTTACACAGGGGTATTTGATAGTTTTCCAGCAAACCATCAAACAGAGATCATGCGGAGTTACTACTGAGCTTTGTATGACACAGAATAACTACAAAATCCCAGTGTGTTCTGTGTGGAAATTTAAGAACTAAACTACAGGATCACAAGTAACAACTCAAAGGCAGCTGGACTTGCCTTTAAGTCCTGAGGATGTGTCGCCTAGCCTTTTTAGAATCATCAGCAGCAAAGAGCAGGTCCAACCGCTTTCTGAGTTTCTACTTGTCCCTTTTCTAACCTAGTGGACTGAACATTTTAGACACCCTATAAGTACATTTCAGAGGTTTTCATGATGAAAACTGAAATGTTTACCAAACCTTTAGCTCAGCCGGTTCTCTGCCTTTCCCATCAGGCAGCGCTTTCTGGGAAATTCAATTTCTCTTTTATCAGAAAAGGTAAGATTTCATTTTGTAGGACGACTACGCTCGGTAGAGGAGACACCTGAAGATCAAACTCTGTTGAAGAGGCAGACTGTTGGCAAATGTGTTTCATCTTCATTTTTGCGGCCTTTCATATGGCATTGCCTCAAGTGTTGTGGTGCTTCAAAGTGCGATGCATCGTGGCGGTCTTTGGGTGCAGCAGCACCACAACTTTCTGCAGATGTTTTCCTTTGTCAGAGTTCTTCTTTTTTTGCTGGAATAATTGGCACGTTTACAGCAGTGGTAGATCATTGGGTACAGTATACAGTACTATACAGTTCTTCTAAAACTGCTGTACCCGTACTTTAAAGTTTCTAGATCTTGGGAAAAGAGAACACCACTAAAATAAAAGTCTTTTGTGTCCTGGGTAAGACTGATCTTCAGTCAACTATTTTTGTGGCTAATGTAAGCACCAGGAAGCAGAAATAAGAAGCAAAAAATAAGAAATTTTTGGTTTTGTTAGTTCAGGCGTGTGCACAGCTAGACCCTAGGTGGTGCTCAACAGTTTTTTTTGCTCGTTGTATTTTATAATTTAATGTTTGAATTTTAAATTTGGACCTTGGCATCTATCCCCAATTAAAGTAATGCCATTGTATTTTTATAATTCTGCCAGGCCGCAGGCACAGAAACTTTGGTCCTCGTTCTTTCTGGCTGCATTTCCTACATTTCAGCTAGTACATAATTTCTGTAAAACTGCCAAATTTTTCATTATTTTCATTATTTATCTGCACAATCATTATCATTATCATTATCTCACCTTAAGATCACACTGTTGGGTGAAAACAAAGTGCACGCATCCAGACACGATGCGTGTGCAAGTGAATAGGGCGTCTGGCGCTGTGGTCACGCCACAGTGAAGAGCTTTTGATCTGAGTGGATCGCTCAGTGGTTCGAGCTAAATGAAAGAAGACCTCAAAGTTTGTGCACGAGTTCATGACACGAGTAGCAGCGTGCTGTGTGTGAGTCTGACCTGCTGCAGAGTAAAAACAAACAACAACAGAGATGACAGAGTTAGTTTGTGTGTGATGTCCCGACTAGTTTGGTTAATTTGTGTACCGCATGACTGAAATATTCCCACACATACATAGAGACAGTATGAGTGCAAAAATGCAAGTCCAAAGCTTAAGTGTGCACTTTAAAGTCAGCCCCAAGTGCCGGCCACTATGTCATTTTTAGCAGAAATATTGGCCTGTATAATTATTTTAATACAGATTGTTTCAGTGTAATATTGAGTCACAATTGTTGATTCCAGCACAAAGCCAATAAAGGACAGGTTGCTGCCTGTTCTTGTGATAAATGCAAAAGACTATGTCTATGTGTGTGCTGGTAATTTTGAAGAAACAAATAAACCACTAAGTATTTAACCAAGTATAACGTGTTCCATGTGTGCAACTTATTGTTATTGATAAAGGCTGATGTGTTTTTTGGCTTGAGCACCTGACCCCCAAAATGTCTGCAGTGATAATCATGCTTTTTAAGGCTTAAAATTACTCGCACACATTTTCACAAGCAGCTGTTGCCAGCGTTTGTCTGTGGGCTTAATCTCAGTTCATTTGGTCACTGAACTCAACCCTCTTGACTGTGAGTCTGGTTTTCCTTTTAGGAGCATTTTGAAAACCTGACCAGCTTTAACAGCCCACCAAAAAATGTCTGTACTCCAGTTTTAGTGTAATTTTTGTATTTTGTTTGTATTTTACTTAATTATCTAACAGTAATTAGTTTATGTGTGATGCAATCATACAGTACAGTGTATGAAAACAGCTTGTTAACCAGATCTGACAACTTAGCACTTCACCCTGTCATCGAAATATAGCGATTTCTGCCAAGAAGGGGAAAAAATGCAATAGCCACAATAATAGAACAAAAGTGTTGAAATGTGAGTTCACACAGGGGCTATGCTATTATTCATATGCAGTATGTGGCTACAGTACAACCAGCGCCATGCTTTTCTACTTTCAGGACAAGTTGCTGTCGTTTAAAACACAAATAATACAGAAATGTCAGAAGCATGTGTCCAGATTGCCAAAGAAAGCTTAACCGCCAAAATAAGTTCAATATTTTCTGTCAAGTATCATTATATTTAGATACTGGGGCTTTTATCCTTTACACCTACACTGAGTTCATTAGCTTCGCAAATCCCATCTATCAGCAGCACTTGGTTAATCAACGTGAAACACCAAATGCATGCACAATATCGAGTCACGATGATTTTGATGAAGTCTTTTTCTTAAAAGCTTAGTTTTAACCTCATGTTTGTACAGCACTGGCGTCAATGCAGGAGAGTTCTTTGAATAGGACCATTAGTAACACAGGGCTTTTCATGCCCAGTGCTGATATTAAACAAACAAGTAAAGGATATGTTAGTTCAGGTAAGACTCTTGAAATCTGTGGAAATTCCGTAATCAGGTGTTGAGCAGTTTTTGCCTGCTGTGGAGTAGTAGAAATGACAGTTTTCTGTCATTTTCTTGTCAGTCAAGAAAAAACCTGAAAAATGAAGGATTCCAGAAGATCAAGAGACGTGCGTTTGTCTCCCAAGACAAAATTTGTTCAAACAAGGACAGAGACTGAGATTTTTTTGGGCTTACTTAATTGGATTGGATTTCTTCTATAGTCAGATGTGTCACCTTGTCATGAGAATACAATATTCTAAGAAAAATGTGTTGAAATTGTGGTTTTTGATAGAATGACAATAGAATGGCAATGACAGGCCAAGACACACCTGCTCCCTTCTTTCATATTTTCTGGGGCTCTGTACCAAATTGGGAACTCAAAATGAACACAATGATGTTATCGCCTTTTAAAGTTTTCTACAAATTCAGAGCAAAGTTCAATTTGAGGTGAATACCAAACTACTAACTCTACCTACTAACTGGTGGAAGGTATATAACTACACTGAAAGGCACTTAAACGCAGTACTTGTAAGTAAGGATATATCGGTGGGTTCCTCATTATGAATCTTTTTTCCCCCATTGCCGCTAGTAAAATATTAATCAGTGCACATCAACTGATCCTGGAAAACCATGAATAAGGAAGGACCTTCCTATTGGCAGTGATGGGATAAAAAGTGACTAGATAAGTATGGGAATTCATTAGCTGGCAGGTGCTAAGAGATGATGATAAATAGAGTAATGAACGAAGTGCAGGGGAAAAAAATCAAGCAGGCATCATAACTAAACTGCAAAAATTTTGGATTACACTGCATGAGGATGTGCCCTCGTCCAGCTGAACCATGTCCAGGCGTACCTGTTTAAGCACTACAGGTCACAGGTACATGCCCAGGTACCGTACACAGCAATCTCATAGTCCAACTAACTGAACTTTAGGGGTCAGATGTGCTTGGGTGCAGTACAGATCATCTGGTGTGAATACACCCTTGGTGCACAGGGAAGTAATGCCAGAGGACATCAGTATCTCTCACATGGAAATGGCCTCCATAATTATTATGCTAGCACATGGCACAGCTTCTTGTCTCTTTGAATATTAAGAAATGTACAAGTGAGGAGTGTATTACAATGTGCACCTCTTCTCTTACATCGTCTTACGACAGATAGAAGAGGCAGATGGGAGGAATTAAGAGAGTAGGAAAATCCCCAAGGAGCCCCCAGTGTGAGCGGAGAACACAGTGAAAGATGAATGCATTTACTCTAATTAAAGCAAATGATTGCCTATCACGAGCAGTATGAGCCATCATTCACACAATGGAGGTCTAATGAGCTATTATCCCTGCACGTGCCAAACATCAAGAGACTATAGAAGCTATATTTGTTTGTTTATTGCTCAATGCCAGATATTTTGAAACAGACATTTCAGAATTCCCTCCCCCAAGAGTAAGAGTGGCTCTGGGTGTAACTGAAAACCAACATGTACACCGTACCAAAAAAAAATAAAAAATGGTTGAGGAAATGAAAGGATATATCAAGTGATTAAACTCTGTCAGCCACTTTGATTGGCTTCAAATGCAGAAAAGGAATTGCTAATCAGTTCGTTGAGTAGCCATGAAAAGACGAGCTCTCCAGGCATTGCTACTTGTGTTCATTAGTAACATCCTGGCATTTCTCTATCCAGACCTTCACATGAAACACTGACACTAAAGCCTTGAAGACTGCTTTTAGCATCTTCTTTTTTTTCCCATAGAACTGGCCTGGTAAGAACATCACAGACCGACTGGAGTTTGATTAGATGGAATGCAGACTCACATCGCTTTCATATATATTGCAAGTTTAACACATTTATATTGACCAAGCTCTGAACTTGATGCTAAAGCCTTTGCAAATCAATGATTACTGTAGAACAAGCAACACAGAGGAGTCTGAGGAGTTTCAGAAGTGTGTTTTACATTGATCTAAATATGCCAAAAGAAATCATGCATTATGATTTAGCCTGTTACTTTAACAGGTGTTTGAAAGGGGGTTGTTTGCAAATGAGTGAAATATCTCTTTAAAGTGTGTGGAAATGTGAGTGGTGGATGTGAAATATGTGTGACAGAAACAGTTCAGTGTTTTGCAACATCATTTAAATATAACTTGAATAATAGATTTTTTTGTTCCATGGCAGTGGGATGCACACACACAAAACATCTGTTTTGATGTAAGAACTGCATTAAAATAAAAAAGAACACTTTCTCTTATAGCTGAGTAATAATGGGATGATAAGGTGGAAACAAGAAGGAAATATGGAAATAGGAAGTTGTTACCACTTAATTAGCAACACTAGCAAAGTAATATCCAATAACGATGTCAAGAGTGGTTAAAGCGGAGTAATATTACAATAAAATGTATAGAATTGTATCATAACAGAAACTAGGGGTGGTAATGTGAAAACAAACATACCTATGATTCAAAAACAATTAGTAACACTATGATAATAAAGTGGTAATGAGATGATAATCTGCCAGCAAGAAATTGGTAATATTTGTGTATTAGAACTTGTATAGACTGAGTTGCAGTAGTAACCTCAGAATAATAAGGAAATATTTAATAATGCTTTAACATATTAGGCTTCTGTTGGCATATTATAATGATAGAATTAATCCTATTTTATGCCCCCTTCATTCTTGTTTGTTTGAAGGTAACAGTGTGTTCAATGTTAAGGCTCATTATCTGGAAGGAATGAGGGCAGCACAATCCACTACATGTCATAGTACTATTTCCTACAATTGAAAACCTAGGACAAGAAAAACATGTCAGTTTGCTAAATGTAAATGTTATTACTATGAATCAAACATAGGTATTTCAGGTATTTTATATTACACCACTAAGTGAACTGTTTATACAGTAGATAGCTATAACGGCTGAACAATGGTCTAACTTCAAATCATAGATTTATTGATGTGCAAATGCAAAATGCGGTGGCTTCATAAACACACTCTGCTCACAAAGACCTGTGTTATGCCAGTTATTATTGATACCACTGTTGATACAAGATATACTTTGATATAACTTGCTGTTTTCAGATTACTACCTTCCTATTTTGACCTTAATGCTATTACTTATTACCCACTAATAATACATCATTACCAAGCTGAGACAGAGAGACCTGTGTGCAAAAATATATACATAATTGTATGAATATAATTTACTCATGCAATACAAGGACATATTCTACAGTACCAGTCAAAGGTTTGAACACACCATCTAATTCAGTGTTTTTTCATTATTTAGAAATTGTCTGCATTGGCGCCAGAGTGGCTCAGTGGAAGAGAAGGCAGCGCAGGTTCACGTCCCAACCTTTGGCTCTTTGCTGCGTGTCTTCCCCCATCTCTCCTGTCTCTATACTGTTGGTTGTCCGTATTAAAGATTAATACTAAAGTCATCCAAACTATGATGGGATAGGTATCAAATTATTCAGTAAACAAAAAATATAATACAGTATATATTTTAGATTCTTCAAAGTAGGCACCTCTTGCTTAGATGACAGCGTTGCACATCTTGGCATTTTCTCACTCAGCTTTATGAGCTGGTCACCTGGAATGGCTTTCACTTAACAGCGGTGCCTTGTCAAAAGTTAATTTCTTGAATTTCGTGCCCTCTTCATGTGTTTGAGACCATCACTTGTGTTATGAAGAGGTAGAGTTGGTATACAATGAATAGCCCTATCTGATTAATGTTCTCATCCATATTATGGCAAGAAGTACTCAACTAAGTAAAGAAAAATGACAGTCCATCATTACTTTAAGAAATGAAGGTCAGTAATTCTGAAAGATTTCAAGAACTTTGAAAGTATCCTCAAGTGCAGTCGCAAAGACCATCAAACACTGTGATCAAACTGGCTCTCATCAGGACCACCCCAGTAAAGGAAGCCCAAGAGTTCCCTCTGTTGCACAAGATAAGTTCATCAGATTTACCAGCCTCAAAAAACACAAGTTAACAGCATCCCAGTTAAGAGCCCACCTAAATGATTCACAAAGTTCAAGTAGCACACTCATCTCGACATCAACTCTTCAGAGAAGACTGAGTGAATCTGGACTTTCAATTGTGCAAAGAAGCCACTTCTAAGGAAGAACAACAAGAAGAAGAGAATGGCTTGGGCAAAGGAACACAAGGAATGGACATTAGACCAGTGGAAATCTATCTGATGAGTCCAAATTTGAGATTTTTGGTTCCAAACACCATGTCTTTGTAAGACACAAAAAAGGGTGAGTGGATGGTTCCTACATGTGTAGTTCCCAATGTGAAGTACGGAGGAGGAAGTGTGATGGTATGGGTGTGCTTTGCTGGTGACTCTGTTGGCAATTTTTTCAAAATCCAAAATCACACTTAACCAGCATGGCCACCACAGTATTCTGCAGCAAACTGCCATTCCATCAGGTTGCAATTAGTGGGACCAGCATTTGTTTTTAAACAGGACAACGACCCCAAACACACCTCCAGGCTATGTAAGGGCCGAGGTGTAGGAGGATGATGGAGAGTTGTGTTAGATGACCTGGCCTCCACAATCACCTGATCTAAACTCAAGTGAGATGGTTTGGGATAAGTTGGACCACAGAGTGCTCAGCAGGACTGTTGGAAAACCATTTCAGATGATTACCTCATGAAGCTGACAGAGAGGCCAAGAGTGTGCAAAGCTCTAATCAAAGTAAACTGTGCCTACTTTGAATAATACAAAATATGAAAAATACTTTGGTTTGTTTAACACCTTTAAATTTACTACATGACTCCTTATGTGTTCCTTCACAGTATTAATTTACGATGTAGGAAAAAAAAGAAAACCATTGAATGAGAAGGTGCAGCCAAACATTTGAGTGGTATTGCACATGTTCATAAATTAACAAAGACATGCAAGGGTAGTTGCAGATAAATACATATGATCTTAAATATTCATATGGTTTCATAGTGTATTGTAGTCTTTTCCATTCATAGGCAGTATTTAAATCCAGTTTTTCCAACATCAGAGTAAATAAGACATACGGCTGATGTTAAAATGTTCTGTGGCCAAACACTGGAAGTACTGTGTTTAAATGTAATCAAAGAGCAGAGACAGACAGACAATATTTGCAGTAAATAAACATCATACAACACTGGTCTTGTCTGTTATCTTGGGAAGCTCATCCAATTTTTTTATATAAATGAGTATGAAAAGAATTACCCGTGATAAATCATAACAGCTGGATATAGAAGCATGCCGCTAAACCATAATTAGTTAAACCACAGTAAACAATACTTGTAATTAAACCTTTTGTATTGTATAGGGGCATCATTTGACACGCATACTAAGAGGGTTCCTGATTTAAACCACCCGGTCAGCTTGAGTGTTGAGTTTCCTCCCACAGTGCAAAAGCCATGCACATCAGGTTAATGAGTCTAAACTGGCTGTAGGCGTTGATGCCAAAGTGCACAGTTGTTTCTCTCTCTCTGTGTTATTCCTGTGATGGAGTGGTGACATCCCCATGTTGTACCGCGCTCATCTGGTTATCACTATATAGGTGGATTACATCAGGCATACTGAATGAAACAATTCACAGTTTTAATATACCACTCAAAAAATGAATACAACTTGTAAATAAACTTTATTGTTGGTTGGTTATTTATTTCCTGTAACACAGAGCCTGTGGGTTGAGCAGCAGAGTTGAGCTTGTGGGTTTGGCCCATGAAAAACGTGCCAGATCTTCTCTGCTAATGCCAAATAGCCTATTCTGCTGTTGACTCTTGTTTTGAGCTTCTGGTACCCCATTTTACAGACCAACATCATAAATATATATGAGATGTTTAATACAAGGATTGAGCACAATGCAAGCACACCACACAAGTGCACAGATCTGTTGTTTGAAAAATGCTCTCCATTCCTGGCTGAGTGCTGCCTGCAGCTGTACAGTGGTCACTGGTTGTGGCTGATGAGCACATTGATCCAGCACATCCAAGGCATGTTCAACAGAAAACACACCCCTGATGCAGAAAGGCCTGAGCTACTCTGGCAGTGTCGGGGCAGGCATTGTCCTTCTGAACCAACTACAGGGCACTACTAGAGCTACTGCATGACTGGCAAAAATACAGGTTGAAAAACTTTATCTCTGTGCCTCTGTCCAGTTTGATTGACACTCTCATGGACACGGCTGTAGCAACAGCTCAGATGTGCATGCCAGCATCCAGTATGTTAGCCTGGCCTCAGTCAACTTTAGCCAGTCATAGCATGGTGGCACTAATGACAATGCTATGCATACACATTTTCTTTAATGTTCTGAGACCATAGGCTTGAGAATGTATTAAATTCAACCAATTTTGTACAAGGCTGTGCAAGTGACTTTATTGTGTGTTTGATAAACACATTAGCAATCATACTATTGACTAAAACCAATGAACTAGAACTGAAAACTACTCACAGAATATGTTTGATTTTTCTGAGAGATTAAAACGATATAATGGGAAATTGATTAGAAAACACATTAAGATGTGCATTTCTTTTATTGACTGCTTTAGATAAAGCAGCAGACAGAAGCACAGACAATTCTTGTGTCACTTTGCTTTTTCCAGAAATCATGAAAGCAATTAGGTTTAACTCTGCCCCGTGATAGACGGGCGACCTGTCCAGGGTGAACTCCGCCTCTCACCCAAACTCAGCTGGGATGGACTCCAATCTCCCCGCGACCCTGAATAAAATGAATGGGTGCTTCTTTGTAATTCAAATTTATTTGCAACTTCATTGACCCATTCTGACCCTGCCTTGTCATGTTTTTGTTATTTAATGCTCTCAAAATGAACTCCACGAAAGCTGCATCCTGTTTATTTACAGAATCGCCCACTTGAAGTGCTCATAACACACTGTGCGCCCTGTTCAAGCATCCAGTCACAGCAGGAGAGCTCAAATATTGACAGCAGTCAATGTTCCAATACCAAGCATGCAAATTTGCAAGTGATCATTTTCCCTCTTCACGAGCATGCAAATAAGTTTTCTGTTATCAACTTTGTGTACTCACATTGCAAAGTAACCATTGTTTGTTACATGCTTTCCTTGAGAAAAAAAAACTCATTTTTGGTTCATTTACACACCTGCAGAGTTGTTTCATCACCACCTTTTGTACCATTTCCTCATAACTGCAGTGTAGCACATTAACATGCCACACCACTCCGCAGCAACATTCACTGTGGTTATGTTTTATCAAACTGTTAAGCAGTGATCATTATGCACTTAGCAATTTTCTTCACTCCCTATAACAGCCCTCCACAGACATCTCCCACACACTCTTGCTAACCTGACACTCGTGCTGAATTGACAATATGCCTTCTTCATTACTGAAACTGTCATCCAGTTACAGTAAGGCAAAACAACAGCAAGAGTTCAAATTAACAGCGGTACACTGATGGACTGACAGATTATCCATTTGCTTGTGCAATTCACACAAGCAGCCTCTCCTTATGAATAAAAGTTACATCACAGTCTACTGAATATAGACTCAATCAAAAATAGGAGCGCTTTGCTCCACATGCAGTTTTAAATAAAAGGGAGAAATTAATCATTTGATCTAACAGATCATTGTGTTTCTCTCTGCATGATGGATAACTTTTCATCAGAACAGCTTTCAAGCACAAAACGTAGATGCTGTGACAATTCAGTGCCTGCAGGTTTCTGAATAACTGACCTCAATCTGTTCTACCATCCCATGTTTATGTGTTTGTTTTCTATTCTGCCACTACTATATGGACCTAGTTTGTCTTTAATTTAATGTAAAGGTTAGAGAAATCTGTTAATTTATTATGACAGCTGAAAAAAAAAACAACTGCAAAAACAGTATCAGGATGCAACATTAAGAACCAAAGAGAAGTTACCAGATCATTGTGCCACGTAAAGAAAATGTTATGCCCTCCATCCATGAAAGAAAAGAAAAATTAATGAGTGATGTGGTTAAAATGAAAAGTCATTATTCAATGGCCATTTTATCGATTACACCAATCTGAACTAATCCTGTACTGTAGCTTAATCTAGAGAGTTGTGTATACCAAGTGAGGTGTGAAGTAAAGTTCTACCTACATGTTCAGTTTTAAGGGTATGTGTGGGAGATGGCATATGTTGTGTTCATGTTTATGTATTTGCCCCCAGTGGGTTGTGTTTAAACTTAAGGACACATTGAGTTGTGTGCCTCTCCGGTTTAGCTGGTCTGTCATCTTGTTTGCTTGTCCTGTTGTTTAACTATGATGGTATCTAAATGTTCCCACTTTCTGAAGTTACGTGAATAATAATTTAACTGACAGGTTGAATTACTGTGCAAAAGGCTTTAGTCACCCGTCATTTCATTTCAGTTCAATTAATTTAAATTTTGTTTATACAGCGCCAAATCACAACAATTGTCACAACACTTTATATCGTAAGGTAAAACCCTACAGCAAACAGAAACAAAATTCCAACAATCAGATGACCCCCTACGAGCAAGCACTTGGCAACAGCGGGAAGGAAAACCTCCCTTTTAACAGGAAGAAACCGCCAGCAGAACCAGGCTCAGGGAGGGGCAGCCATCTGACCAGTGGGGGTGAGGGGAGGGAGACAGGATAAATGGGATGCTCTTTCTATTTTGCTATAGGAAAATGGAAAATAGATGCAACAATTTACTGAAACATCCAAACATACATGGAAGTACACTAAATAATGCAAAAACACAGTGTGTACAATTCTAATGAGCTTGAAAGTCAACATTTGGTACAGTATGACCACCTTTATTCTTCAAATCCATGACT
Organism: Bujurquina vittata; assembly: GCA_015106715.1. Classification (NCBI taxonomy): domain Eukaryota; kingdom Metazoa; phylum Chordata; class Actinopteri; order Cichliformes; family Cichlidae; genus Bujurquina; species Bujurquina vittata. Next base: position 9,381 of record VUQK01010539.1, on the reverse strand, counting down.
GATAGTGTTCCATTGTGTTTTTTTCTATCCAGGCTTTTACTGCATTGTCAGTGTGCTTGTCATTGGCATGCTGGAAGATTAAGCCATTGCCAGTCAGATGGTATTGAATGGCTGCTCAAACAGTGTTGGGATCTCCAACACCACTGGCTGAAATGCTGCCCCAAACCATGACAGAGCCTCAACAGTATTTTACAGATGGCTGTAGACACTCACTGCTGAACCACTCTATTGACCTGCTTCGCACATATTGACAACAATATGTATATAATACATCTCCCTGTTTTCCTTCCTTAAGAATGGTTTCTTGGCAGTCACCCTTCCACTGAAACCATTTCTGATGAGGCTTCAGTGAACAGTTGATGGATAATCTGAGGTGCCAGATGCATCTCTCAGGTCCTGTGTCAGACCTTAGCTGGTGACTTTCAGATACTGTTCATCTGCTGTAGATACTTTTTTAAGCCTGGTATTGTTTATTTTATCCTCCACCTGCCCAGCTTCCTCAAATGTTTTAAGGGCACACTGCACATCATGCTGAGATATGTTTTCGGCTGGAACTCAACTTATTGTTGCAAAAATTCATGTGTCATTTTTCATAGATTCAACCAAAGAAATGGGAACAAATTGTTTTTGCAATAGACAGCTGGTAACAAAGTGCCTAAACTGATTTATATTTTGGTTTTTTGCTGACTCGTCTGTTATGTTATGGGGTTTATCCTTTGAGTTAGGTACTTTTTTTATTCTTGAATGATTCATAGGTCAGGTCTCTGAAAATAGTAAGGTACAAGGACTGGATTGAAAATGAGTGAAAAAGTAGCCAATGTACGAAAAAAAAACTTTGAAAGAACTTCAGAAAACCTGGAAAACTATTGCTCAAGATTGCTTTAAAAATTCCAAGAACTTCTGGCTCCTTGAGAGCAAACTACAAAGCAATGAGGCATGACTCGAGATGACTTTTGCACAGTACTGTCCTTTACTCCATCAACATGTGAATTTTGAATTATCTTTCAAACACAAAGAATTGAACAAATGACAGATGAAAAAGAAAATCTTACTTTTGCTCACTAGCATTAATAAAACAGAAAGATCATCGGCTTGTCTTTTCATCTTTCAAGGGTTTGGGTTCCCTCCTCTGTAAGACTTCTTCAACCAGTGATCTTTGTTCTAAAAAGAGGAAACTGTTTTGGTGCCTTAAAAGGATAGTTTGATAGCCTCCCCCAAAGCACAATGGAAAAATACATTTATTTTTCATGGTTTTGGCTAAGCCAGCTCCTTGTTTCCAACACTGCTCCAAGCCTTCCTCTAGACAGCATTTGAATCCGACAAAGAGAGGAGGCTAGATGTCAGGGGGTTGGATGAGCTGATGGATGGATGTGTGTGATGTGTGGAGTGAATGTGTTTCCCCTGAACTCCTCTGACAGCTGGAGCTGCATGTCAGCCTGTAGCACTATGGTGAGGTGGAGAGAAAACTCTACCAACTCCAGCTCTGTCTCTATAAAGATCACGTCACAAAACCTCTGTTTTTAAAAAGGGGGGAAATCTACACTCTCACATGTGACTCATACAGCAACAAATACAGATATCCACTGGGTAAAATACAACTTTAAAGAACTCCACTGCTGCTGTGCTTTAGTATCTCCTCTGTGTTTTGTTCAATTTTGAGTTTTGAAAGACACCCACAGAGGATCCAATGGGCTGATACTCTGATCTACAGCAGCAATAAAACCTCCCGATTCATTGCAGACCAACACTGAGCAATCACACTGACAATATGAGGAGGTGTAAAGAATGAATGAACAAAGCTTAAAGGTTCGAAGCATCATTTTTTGATTGAGGAAACTAAAACTTTTTATTTTTTCATTGAATAGAAGGCTTGATACAGCACTCAGGGGAAATAAAGAGGAATTAGCTTTAATAGTCATTGTTTGTACCCAGCGTGGATAAAGGATTATGGGCCAAAGGGATGGCGCCCCTGAGGAGAGTCTGGAGGTGTGACGGAGAATGGATGGAGACAGTCGCAAACTGGGTCAGAGAACAAAAGATAAGGAGCTGTTGTGGTATTGGGAAAGTTGTACATGTAGCTCGTCTGTTGCAAAAGTTTTAAGATATTGAAGATCTGTTTGAAAATCTTTTATTAAAAAAATCATAATCACACTTGCTTGCAAGGCTGTGACAATATTTCACACGCTGACAGAAAAGAATCCAGATCACATATCATTTTTCACCCTGCAAATCATTGCTCACTGCAGAGAGCGTGTATCTCAGCCTGTGCCCTGTTTTTCAGCCTTGTGCCACAAGCTTGATATCGCAGTGCTTAAAATATCTAGATTAGGCAGGAGTAGGGACAACCAGTCTGTACGGTTCAGGACTTCTAATGACACATTCATCCTACAGGGTCTTTTTACAGTGTATTTTCTTTCTGCTGTTGCTCTTTAAATTTAGGATATGTGCATAGGAAGACAAAAAGGAATGACAGAGAAAGAGGGATTTGAACTACAAAAAAAAAAAAAAAAAACAACAGCATGAGACTAGATATAAAAAGTTCAGGTACAGTCAGTTTTAGAGTTTGTTCAGCACACTGCTGAGGTTTCTGAATAATTTAATGGGTGCTTAAATAGCTCCTTGCTTCAGGTACTGAGAGTTTGGGTGGCACAGACTGTGCGGTTTGCTGATACGGCACAGACAGAACCAGCGAGGGAGATGGGAGTTGTTTTAATTGGTCGAATAAACTCAAATTAGATTAATCTACTTTTTTTATTCTTGCAGATTTTCTCATGTCATTCACTTTTTTTGGCTTCCATTTTGTTTCTATTTGTAATGTTTATGGCAAATATGTATGTTTTATCCATTTTCTATTTTTGCTTTTGATCCATTTTTCTTTCTAAATTGCCATTTTTCTTTCTCTCTTTCTTTCTTTCTTTATGCTATCTTTATGCGACCATTAATAATCCAACAAAGCTTGGGTTCTGTGGTGCTCACTTTTAATGTTTGTTTCTGCATTAACACCCCAATTGCAAGTCTTCCTTAGAAGAGAACAGGTAATAATGTGCCCTTGTTGATAGTACTCAACTACAAAGACAAAATTACCTTGAACTTACCACGAGTTCTGGGACCTTCCTGTTATAAATGCATGTTCCGCGCTGACAAGGATATTTTTTTCCTTTACTTGCATATGCAATTGAAAACTAATATACATGGAGAGCCTTGGGGTAAACTAACTACAGGCTCTCACTGAACAACTATTATTTGCACAGAAGGGTTGGGAGTTGGCTTCTGAATATGTAGGTGGGCATATTGCACAGTGAAGCATCATTGCGATGTTTTTATCCTGGGATCTAGTTAATCAATCTGATAACCCTTCAATATTCATCATAATTAAATTTGCAAGGCCTTTTAAGCACTAATTGATAACTGAATTTGCATAATTTGCTTGGGTCTAAACTGAGACTGACTTTGCTCATTGAATTACGGATGTAAGAACAATAGGATTATTAGATTTTCAGCCCACACTGACCTGTCACATTAAAAATATTATACAGCTGTATTTGTATTATTGCTGCTCTTGCAGTAATGACTGAATTGAATCTTGAATCTTGAACTGAACCACTTTGGTTCAGTTTATATTGGCAACTGTGTAATTTTACAAATTAACTAAATGCTACACAAATCAATTACTCTTGATTTTATTATGGGCATTTAAAAAAAGGCCATGTATTAATTACTGACACAAGAATACTGTAATGCACATAATACACAAAATCAGTCTTTCTTCCTAGATTATCAGAGCTGAGCAGTTGAATTTGGCACATAGGTACATCTCAGGCATCTACAGGTTTGTATCTATAGCTGATGGCACCATCATGTTGCCTAGTAACCCTTTACTGATAGGTTAAAATGACTATTTTTAGGAATTCAAGTACCTTTTTAGCACCTTAGAAAAGTATTATATTTAAATTTTAAGGCCTTAGTTTATATCCACAAAAGCTGAATTTTGCATGAGATATTATGATGCCATCGCACTGCTAGGCAACCACCTAGCAAAAGGCTAAAATGACCTGTTTTCAGCATCTATGCAGCTTATGAGAGCAACCTATCATTTTCATTTTCATTCGGGTAACATCTCATTTACATCATCAAAAGTTGCATTTCAGTTATACTCGTTATTATAATATTGTCATGTTGCCACCTATCAAGGGGCTAAAAGCACCCATTTTATGCAACTTATAAAGTCCTTGTATCATTTTCATTTCACATGCATCTAATGAATACATCAAACAATATTGTGGTCAAAAGTCAGTAATCACATTACCGTTACTTATATCTCAAAGGTTCTTCAGTTGTCTGCAGAATGGGCAGACAGAAAGAACACAACATGCCTTTTTCTTCCTGCACACTTGCTCTACAGTCAGCTGATTTTAGTTCCTGTGCAGGGAGGAGGAATATGGTTGCTCGGGCTACTTCAGCTTTTTATTTTCGCTGGACAAAATGACAAGAGCACGGTGGCAAAGAACAAACTTCATCCAGGACAGAAACAACTGCATTATACTTCTAAAACAAGTTTGTCCCTTGGTAAGCCTCTGCATATACGGCATGCTAACACAAAGCTAAAGAAGAACCCAGAGTGATGTTAAAGTGTATGGTGGCCCCAGCAGGGTCGTCCACAGGTAACAAAAGCAGTGATGAGCAGCTTGTAGCCTTCATTTCGATCGGTACATATTTCTAAAGTAGTATACTGTGGCAACTGTGTTGAAGACCCTTTAGGCTGGATTTCAACTTTGAATCACGTTGTAGGCATTATGGTCAAACATAAACACTCATAAGGTTTATGTCTACGTGTGAGACTAACTGGTAATTATGTCACAGTACGTTTCAGGCCATATTATGGAGTAACACAAAAGTAACGTAACGAGTAGTGTAACAAATTATTTTCTCCAGGGTGTAATTAAGTATGGTAATGCATTACTGTAAAATAAAAAAAGTTCAAACATAATGAGTAATATATAGTATAAGGCTTTTTTTCATTTACTTATTTTGAGTAACAACTCCAACACTGGTGCAGACATTGAGAGCACCAGCACTGTCAGTCAAACAGATTCAAACTCATCAGACTTAATCGACACAGTCGTGTGGAGAGCCCCTCCATCCTTTTGAATAATAATATTAATGATGACAAAATTCCATTCCGCTGTCTCAAGTTCACCATCCTGGTCTTTTGTGTAGTGGCTCACTGTCACTGCGGTGATTGTTAACCGAACGACGAGTCAAAGCGTGTGCTGCGATGAGGCCTATTGCACAGTTGTACTGTCATTATTCTTTATTGCGCAGATAAAACAATAATAATTTATTAAAAGACAACACTTCTGCTTTGCATCACTTAGGTTTATATATTTCATGGCAACGTTCTCGGGCAAACTGCTTCAGGCAAAAGTCATTTTAAAGCAGGTTAGTTACTGCTTTAGATTGACACTCAGAAACTTTCTGTGGATTTTTGTTGTTTTTTTTCTCTTTTGGCACTGAATTTTCTCCAGTCAGAGTTCTTCATGTTAAAGGTTTTTTTATTTCAGCAACTAAACTTTAAATCTTCTGCTTCTCATTTATCATACTAATGACATTTCATATAAGAATGCATTTCTTTCTCCATTCCCCTTATGTTACCGTGCTCCTTTTCTTTAGAGCAGTCTCTCACCAAATTTAAAAATACCTTTTCACGGCTGCTCTCACTAGTTTCGCTTCTTACTCCTCAGAAAAACTTTATAGAGAAAGGTTAAAAACACCGAGCTCTACTTCAGGCTCCTGCCAGAAGTTAAGTTTTGTTAGCTTTTTTTGTTGCCTCTTCACACCTGCTCATTTGAATTGGCATTAATTGTGTTTGTTTACGTGAGTGGGAGTAAGGAACTGAATTTTTTCTGTTTGGTGTAAGGGTTGTTTTATTTCTTCTTCATTCAGGTTGTGCATAAATTGTGTAGTACTGTGTTGTGATTGTCATTTTCATCTCTTCTATTGCGCAGTATTATTTCAATGAGTGTTGCATGTGGGGACGCATGCATTTAAAAGAATATTTTCAGATGCAACAGAAACAATGATCTCAGCTATCTGTAGCTAAAAAAGGCAATCAGCTATAACTTTTCCTTCAAACTCACTGGTTCTTTCTTGCTCGCAAGCACGCACGCGCGCACACACACAGACACACACAGAGCCGATAGTGTCCTCTCAGATCATCCAGACATCAATGACTTGTCATACAGCAGGCCCTTCTGTCAGCCTACGGTGGATGGGGAGCCACATGAGTCTTTGCAGCAGCAGTCGAAGACAATGATACAAAGCCGTCCTTGCAGAGAGCAGGAACATTAAATACACATGTACGCACATACACACACTGACTACACACAAACACAGTGACTCAGTGTAAAGTCACAGAAGAAGCTCTTCCTTTAAGTTCACACGTCAAACTGCAAGATATGCTCCACAACGCCCAGTCAGGAATACAGGAATAACACACAGTGAAGAAAATATAAGAGTTCAGAAGCTAAGAATACAGACAGACACTCTGGCGGGGAGTTTCTAGAAAAATTTCTCCAACTTCAAAAGCAGGCAACTCGATGATCAGATTTTTAGAATCGAAGAAAAATGCTGTCACTAGTGGTTAATTTTATTCAAAAGACCAAAGCTAATGCTCCAACATGAAGGCAAAAGAAATATTTTCATCCAAATGAAAATAACCCCACAGTACACAGAAGCTTTTATGAGATAGAACAATAGTTACTATAGTTAAACAGTTAAAAGCTCAACAACTGCCAAAACAATACCACAATAGCTATCAAAAGCAATAACTGCAGTCATATCAGGATATAGTAAAAAACATCTTATCCTTACCAGATTCAAACGTTTTTTATATACAACCTCAGATGAGCAACAACACATGACATATCACAACAACTGCATTGTTTATTTAATACGGACTAAGCCACAATGCAGAAACAATGTGTGAAAAACTAAGTCCACCCACCCTTACTGCTTCCAAAGCAATTAAGAGAAGCCTGGTGCTGCTAATCAAAAGGTTGCCAGCAGAAAGCTTCTTCTCTCTAAAAAGAAAATGGCGGCACAGCTTAGTTTTGCAAAGTTGCATCTGATCGAACCACAAGGCTTCTGGAACAATGTCAGACAGATGAGACACAAGTGAAGATGTTTGGCCTCAATACACAGCACCACATTCAATGAAACACAGCACATCAGCACAAACACTCACTCACACCAACTGTCAAGTAGAGTGGTGTTTGTTTTGCAGGCACAGGACCTGGGCACCTTGCAGTCACTGAGTCGACCACGAACCCCTCTGTATACCAAAGTATTCTAGAGTCATATGCGAGGCCATCTGTCTGACAGCTAGAGCTTAGCTGAGATTGTGTCATGCAACAGGACAACGATCCCAGAGAATGGCTGAAAAAGAAAAAAACTCAAGATGTTGCAAAGGCCCAGTGGTAAAGGACAGAAATAGCTACATTATGCTGCTAACACAACTTCAGCTCGCAAAGTGTTTCAGGTCATTTTAAGGAGTAATGGAAAAGCAATGTAATGAGCAGTGTAATGACTTACTATCTCCGGCAAGTAATTAATATACTGCATTACTTTTAAGAAAACTAATGAATAATGTGTAATGCATTACTTTTTGATTAACAACCCCAATATTGGTCGTTACCCACTGGGGAGTGAATCCTCCACCTGAGTGATGGTGTTTCGAAAGGAAATATGAAAGCAAGGGACACCGCCGGCTCATACAGTAGCACCGTGTCAATCACAGAGCAGACCTACTCTAAAGCTTACTCTGATTTATTCTACCTTTTGACTGTAAAGGGGACCATAATTTACAAACCAGTGATCATGTCATGTTAAATAAGACTTTGAATTAGCAATTGAAGCCATAAAGAACAGTTTTTAGTGAGGTGATACAGTAGATGAAGGTGGATAAAAGGTTATTTTCCATAGATGTCTCTATAATCTCAGGGTGGCACATTAGTGCATTGGTTAGTATTCACAGTGGTTAGTGGTCATCTCACAGCGAGAGTCCTGGGTTTGAATCCACTGGCCATCTGTGTGGAGTCTGCATGTTCTCCCTGTGCGTGCATGGGTACGCTCTAGGTCCTCAATTCTAAATTGGCTGTACTGTAGGCGTGACTGTCAGTGTGAATGATTGTCTGCCTCCCTGTGATAGAATGCACTGCCTTTCACCCTGTGACAGCCGTGATAGGCTCCAGCCCCTTTGGTGACCCTGAGTTTGGATGGATCTATACAATCTGACTTCTTTTTGCAACCAGGCAAATCATCCCCTGATCTTCGTTAGAAAGAGTAGGCACCCCTTTTTCACTTCACTGCATCAGCTAAGACACACAGATAAAGTGATGTGCAAAAGTCTTGAGCCACTCCTCATTTCCTCCCAGTTTGGTAAGAAAATGGGAAATAGACAATTTTTGAAAGTCAATATTTGGTATGACTACCTTTATTCTTCAATACAGTCTGAACTCAGGCAGCTTTCGTGTAATTTTTCTTCACGAATAGTTCTCCAGGCTTATTGAAGGACAGTTAAAGCTCTTCTTTGAATGTTGGCTACTTTTTGTTCACTTTCTCTATAAAGATGATGCCACACTACTTCAATAAACTGGAGGTCCGAGTTCTTTGGAGGCCAATCCAGGACTCATAGTGTTCCACTGTGTGTTCTTCTATCCAGGTATGCTTTTCTGTGTACATAATTCCATCAGTTTTGATAAGATCCCTAACACCACTGTTGAGGCTGAAACGCAGCCTCAAACCATGACAGAGCCTCCATGATGTTTAACAGATGGCTTCAGACACTCATTGTTGCACCTCTCCCCTGCCCCCCTCTATACATATTGATAATGGTTTGAACCAAAGCATTCACGTTTGGAGTCATCGCGCCATAAGACCTGCTGCAACTCATTTCAGTCCAGTTCTTGTGCAATTCTGCATTTTCTTAACATTTCCCTTCCTTAAGAATGGCTTCTTGACAGCCACCCTGCCACTGAGACCATTTCTGATGGGGCTTCAGTGAACAGTAGATGGATCAAGGGCCAGATGCATCTCTCAGGTCCCCGTGTCAGGTCTTTGTAAAATATTTACAACAAAGTCTGGCTCCATGGAAGCAAAATATAATGAAATGAGGGGTGGCTGAAAACAGATAGATAGATAGATAGATAGATAGATAGATAGATAGATAGATAGATAGATAGATAGATAGATAGATAGATAGATAGACAGACAGACAGACAGATACATGTAGATAGATAGATCTGTATCAGAATCAGCTCTGATATTGACCCTATAAAGCACTATCTCTCTCTCAAATGGCAAAACTAGTAGTGTTGCTAGAAT
>VUQK01010537.1:0-13039 GCA_015106715.1 Bujurquina vittata | reverse complement strand
TATATATAGTTGGAAAGCACATCTAATTCAATGCAATTCAATGCAGTTGGGGGGACATCCACACAGAATTAAACTATCACATTTCCAACATAATATTTTGAGCACTTACCTCAATTTAAAACTGTAATTCAGGTTGTTTCAGAAAGATAGTGAGCTAAAACTAACAAAACGGACAGGGGACACTTAACATATAAAGTCAACATCTGGTCTACGTAGGCAGTGTTTGAGCACCGTTCTACCTGGAGTCTTACCCATCAGGCCTGAGGTCTGGTATTGGCCTGTCTAAAGAGAGACGATCACTGAGGTAGGCGTTATATCCGTAGTACTGGAACTGTTTCAGAGCCACCCGCCTGTTGTCCGGACTGAGCTCCTGACCCCAATGAGCAAACAGCGACGAATCAGAGAACGATGTATCCGGCTGACTGTCCTCCTCTTTCCCTGGAGTCTCTATGAAGGAGAGGAAGATGAAAAACATAAATATTTGTCTAGGCCACAACTTCTCAGCCTACCAGTGAGGTTGCGCCTAATGGGATATTTAAGGAATATGGAAAAATTAGTTAATAGAATGCCTGTGATGAATGCCATTTTCCCTGCATGTTTGCAACTGTGGGTGGACTGTTATTTAAAGGGACCGGCTGAGTGTCCTTCAACAGAAATGCTAGAGTTCATGTTGATGATGAGAAGCTCTCGCATGTCCTTGAACATGAAAAGCTGAGAGCTGACGGGTTGCTCTGTGCCTGACTTTGCCGTTTGACCTACACAGACAGGACAAAACAAAACCAATTTGCCTACAGCAAAAGACACAACCTTTCTTTAATAGTTAATCACTTGGTATTGTGTGATCATTCTTGGAGAATGTGCTCCCCTTCACTTTGTTTTCTTACACTACATGAGACTGTGTTTAAAAGGCAGATAGCAGGAAAATTCGAGGCAGTGACTGCACCGACACCATGGAGAGCATAAAAACATTTAAGTTGTGACGAACACTACATTACTGCTTATGACCCCCGTAGATAGACTCACTTCATGATCTGACTCCATAAAACACTCGTAGCATCATTTTAAGCATTTTGTACAGCTTCCAAGGGACTTTAGTGCACTTTAGAGGCAAACGTCTGGGTGTGTTTAGCAGTAGGGTGCTTTATCTATAAGAGGGTGGATTGCCAAAAATACATAAATAAATAAAAGCAGCTAAAAAAATGAAGTAATGTAATCTCAAAGAGTGCACAGTAAAAGTTTCCCAACTGCAGAAGCATGATTACAATATCTAACACCAAACTTTCTAATCTACGCTTTTCCATGTTGTTCATTTAATACACCACCTTTTCCCACTGAGTCCTAGTATCTGTTATGCAGAGTCAATAGTGTGCAATAGTCAGGCCTGAGTCTTATTAAAACGAAAAAGTGAAATTGAAAGCATTGCAGATCATTAAATGCCGGTGGTAACCCAGTGAATAAAAATCTTGAATGACATTTTATGTCTTGACAACTGCAGGCTGTATGATACCATATGTAGAATTGATAAAACCTATGCTGCAAACAGAGGGACAGAAAATATTAACGTCATAAAAAAATTGCCTCTGTGTCATGGTTAATAATAACATATTGTAAATTAAAATGGTCTAATCAGCAGGAAATGCAATCTAATGAAAAAGGGGTTCTGGTACATCATGTGTTAATAATTTCATTAAGAGAAGGCATCAGTCCCCCGCAGCACAGTGGAACTATAGAACAATAATAAAAAAAAGAGACAAATTTCATTATAAACCTTCAGTATTTCAGGTCTCTGCTGACAGACGGAGGCTAGCAGGGATAATTCACATCCTGCCAGACATAAACAGTGTATTTTATTTTTCATAATAAAAAAAATGTAGAAGAGTGACAAGAATAATTTCTTCCTTTAATTGTTATTTTTCATAGTTGAGTTTTATGCATTTTTAAGCCGTTTTTGAGAACATAATATAGATGCACTATGCTAGTAACTCAAGATGAATATTCTTTTTAAAACTAAAATGCGCAGAAATTAAATGTCAGCAACGTAAACCAAAAACCCTCCAAGACACAAACAGAAGTGAGGAATTGAGTCCTCAATGAGACTGCATACAAATGTGTGTGTGTGTGTGTGTGTGTGCGTGCGTGTGCATGTGTTTGTGTGCGTGTGTGTGTGTGTGTGTGTGTGATTACTGTGTGTGTTTTAAGCAGATTGGGGAAGGTTAATATTCATGAGAAGATTAAATACAACAATACAAAGGGGAGGCAGGTGTAACAGGATTACATTATGAACAAAAAGAAAAACTTTTTCTGAAAAGGCAGGAGATAATCCTATGTTGGTTTGAAAGGTAAACAAAACTACAAAGTTTTTACTCCATCAAATAAAACACACGGTTTCTTTCCCTTATGCATCTGGTTATTATGAGAACACGTTCATATTTATGCACCTCGACCCTCAGTCTGACCTTAAAAGACTCTCTGAAAAATGTTTTAAATAGCCTCTGGGCATTTGGTGATGCAAAACTTCACCGAGTTTCATTTTCTAAATATTTCTTCAAACAAAAATTAAATTCAAAACTCTGAACTCGCGTAGTGTTTACTAGCAAGTAAACCCAGTAGAGCATTTAGAGGATAGAGACAGACATTAGAGATAAACAAAAAGTAAACATTACACTGATATGTATTTGTCACTAGATACGAAATGTTTATTTTGTTTTCTGTAATTTCTGTTGGGTAAATATAGAACTATGTGGCGATAAATGCACCATGCAGAGGTAATAATACAGTTACCACATTTACAAGATAATACAATGAGTCAATCTTGTTGTGAAAACTACTCTTTGTTGTGTAGTTTAAAATATTACACCGAAATCTGGAGTAAATTGCACTTTTTGGTTAAAAATTGTAAACTGCAAACTAAGTGTGAACTTGCGCAACGCTGTTGTCAATCCAGGAAATAAAGTGCTCAACCAAAATAAAGCTAGTAATTTACTTTACACTGTTGTTAGAGTCTAGTTATACTGTACAGTCCACGCATATACCAACTAGACTGTAAGCTTTAAATACGTTAAATATTGTGTACAGTACCGAGGATTAGATTGCACTGAAGCACAAGCTGATGGTTGAAAGTATTCATCTTGCTGCACAGTAACAAGCAGACTGCATTTGTCTCCTGTATTTATCAAATGTGGTGCAGTATTGTACACAAAGTTATTTATCTTTGATACACCACAGTGACATAGCTGGGTTTTTTGTTGTTGTTGTTGTTTTTGGTTTTTTTTAGAAATGTTCAGTGAAACATTAACAAATCAAAAAGCCAGCCAACATCCAAGCTGAGAGAACACAGCAAACGATACAAGCCTGAGGCAGAGAAACGTACATACAACCCACAGTTGTTTCACTGCTGTGAAGCAGAGAGAGAGTGTCTCAGCTCTCGATAAGTGTACGCTGTGATTAGGCTAAGGCCTGCATAAAAGTTCTCCAAGTCTTTCAATCTGGGCAAGTACGCCTGAAGGCCCATTCATCTGACTGCTTGTGGTGGTGATTAATTAAGCCTACAGAGATGATTTCCTCAGTGGTGAATCCCAAAAGTGGCAGTTAGGGCAGGTTGGTGTTGTTTAGACAGAGTGAGTTTGGCAACTTGGTCTTTTTTAGCATGTCTGTATAATCACATCTGACAAACATGCTAGCACAACACAATTAGTGCAGTGGTTCAAATGAAGACCAAAGCAATTTAACAGTATGTCACATGGCTTTTCTGTCTCGCAGATTGTGTGACTTACTTTAACCTTGTGTTTGGAGAGTGGTTTCCTCTTGAGTACTCATTCCGTCAACGCACACTGCTACTAATTCAAGTAAAGCACATCCAAACACCTGAGGCAAAGAGTAGGGCACGTGCGTAGTGACTGTAGACTGGGAAAGTATTCCCTGAGCTTCCCAGAAGCACTCCAGCCGTGTGTGGAGTGCAACACTAAGTGTGCTTTCAATGCGTGCACGGCAAGGCAACTGAGTTACGGCTGTCTCCCACAGTCACAGAGGAGAGATGCAGGAGAAAAGATATGCACGTTCACAAAGAACACACTTGTCATTAACAGACAAAAAAAAAAAAACATGAAATCTCTAGAGAACAGACAACACTTAACAGAGACGTCACTGAAAGAGAACAAACCTCCAGGTCCTCCATGATCTAATTTTTTGCAAGAAGACCAGTACATATTAAATTATTCAATTTGATCCCATAAAAGATAGTTCAAAGTGATGAAACCACCCCACAATGCACAAAGATTTTATCAAATTATATTTACTCATGCCCCCGTGCTTGCAGAGAGGAAATGTTTTAAATGTCAAACAGAAAGCATTATTATTTTTGAGAAATCTCTCCTGTGCAATGCTAACTCATAGTGGTCCAGATGCAAAGCTCTGATAAAGCTCCTGTAGACAGTGGGAGCTTTTTACCTGCCTCTCCGAACCCTACGGTACAGAGTACACTGGGTAGGAATGGAGAAGCATTTGACTGTTGAAACTATTTCAGTGTAAATCAATAAGAGGATAAGATGTCCTTTAAGAGTTACCTACTATATCAAAGATGCTGCAAACTGTCAAGTGGACGAGAGTCAGTGGATGGAGAATATTCTCGTTAACCTTAATCGGTACTAAAACGGTTTAACTGTTGAAAAGCGTTGTTTTGTGTTTAATATGTAGTGTATATTTCCCAGGGGTTTAGAGACCTGGATCATGTAAGAGTGTTTTTGTTCATTTTAAGTAGCAGACTGGCCAACACGAGGCACGTGCTGCAGTAGGTGCAGCACCAGCCAAGAGAACCTAAGTCAGAGCCAGCAAACCAAACAAATTATTTATATTATTTATTAAGGATTCAAAATGAACAAATTGACTTTTTTTTTTTAGCTCTTATAGCAATGATAATAATGTATCACTGGCTACTCTTGATCCTGTTTTTATTTCAGGTTTAAATCGGGACAGATAATCATTGTCATAATCATAAACAGTCATCCAAGGCTTTCCCTTAGGGAGGCTATCACTGTTTGTATTTCTGGCAGTAATTATGGCTTAGTGAAAGGGAAGAGCTTTTTTCTAGACACCCTATTCCACTTTATTAAGATAAAATTATTAGAGGATGTCAAATAGATGTGTTATCAATATGAGAGGCAATCACAGAGGCCTAGAGACCAGTTGGTGACTCTCTGGCAAATTCTGGTTGCTAGGGAAAAATGTATATTCCCTCACTGGCTGGTGAGTGGTTGCTTGGAATTTTTGACTGTTGCTAGGTTGTCTTTGCCAATTTATGATTCAGATTCTCGGAATAATTAATAAGCAGAAGATGATTTTAAAAGGCCACAATACAACACAATATCCTAATATCATAAGATTATGATTTCAATGAAGGAATTAGAAAATGTTATCGAACCAGATGCAACCACTTGCAACTAGTTCCCCAACCAGTTGCAAGTGGTTGCTGTGAAATTGATTTCTAAGGTCTAAAAACCAGTCAAAGACAACATTGTAACCACCGGTCCCAAGGGAAAAATGAGTATTCCCCAACCAGCTGGCGAACGGCTGTGGAAAGTTGCTTGCTATCACTAGAAATTGGTCACAAAGAGAAACAGTTTGTGGTGCCTGTTTTCACTGCTTACTCCGGTTACTATCAGATTGGCAAATTTGCTTTCAGTTTACAAGGAATTCAATTTAAATTCAATCTTATTTATTTGGCACCAAATCACAATAAACATTCACCTCAAGGTACTTTATATTGTAAGGTAAGGGCCCTACAATAATTACAATATTGGAATACATGACTTGTCAGCAAACACTCACCAACTACTCACTTTGCAAAAGTACAACTTGTGACACAAGTGTGGCACAAACTGGAAATGGAAACCATTTTCCTTCAAAGTAAAAGTTGTTACTGATGAAATCACCACATTTCAATAGGTGCAACTTTTGCTTCGAAGGCAAACATTCTCCATTTTTAGTTTGCAATTGTCACAGTTTCACAACTGCTTTGCAAGTAGTTGGTGAGTGTTTGAAAACAAATTTCCGTACAAGCTGAGGGTGACTGTGGCAATATGTTTGCATCTGTTTGGGGAGTACTACTATTTCCCTAGTGACCAGCCAGGTGCTTGCCAACCAGCCTCTAGGCCTGTGTGAGTGGGGCCTTAAGGAATTCCTCTCCTTCCTGTTTACATCTAGCTGTGGTATCAGGCTATGGCAGCCTTGTTGGCCGTACTGTATTACCACATTTATTCTAGTAAATAGCAAAAACATGTTAATCTAAAAAGCTAAAATTTAAAACAGCATATTATTCAGGATATACTGTATTGTTAGTACTTCAGTTTCAGTGGATTATTTTGTTTCTAATTCATGCAGTATTACATAACTAATGGGTATAACTTATGGGTTGAGTAGAAATTTTGGGCAAAGACAAAACAAAAATGGATGTGTAGGCTACTGCAAACAATAGGACGAAGTGTCTGAATATATAATTCAGGTACTGTGGAAGTCAAACGTGTTTAACTACAAACTAAACTTGATGAGCACATTTTGCTTTAATCAGTGAATGATCCCTGTTTGACCGGGACATGAGACAGCGGTTACAAAATGACTCTGGTCTATTCTTTTGATTTCACTGTCTGGAAAATACCTTCCAATTAAAACAGACAGTCTGCAATTTATCATATCCTGTCATTTTGTCATTTTTTACATCCAACATAATGAGTGTGGAGTACGAAGCCAAGACATCAAACACTGTTATGCAGTCAATATATTCATTGTATATTCATTCTGACATGACCATGAGCAAGGAGAGGACCCTCGACATTGATTACAGTCTTATGAAAAGGGCAGGTCTCATTATATACATGAACATTTCATGTTGCGTTTATATAACTTGGTATCAAAGAAGCTGTCAGCAAAAAGAGAATAAAAAATTATAAAAACTCACAGTAGTGCAAAAAAAAAGAGAAAATAATGATGATGAAGAGGAAGAGGAAATCCAAGTATTTAAGGTATTCCAAATGAAATGAATGATAAATAATAATTCAGTAACATTTGTCTAACTGCTTTGATTGAAATCATAATGTTGTGACACAAATTCTGTTCTGATTATTAATTATTCGAAAAATCTAAATCATAAATCAATAAAGACGAAGGACAGAAGATCTTCTTTGATGTACCTAAAGAGCTTTGTGATATATATTGCATTGCAATGGAACACACACACACGCACGCACTCACGCACACAAACACACACACACACACACACACACACACACACGTAGCTAAAAGTACTCTTTGATTTTGTGATATTGATCTATTGCCCAACTCTAACCACACATAGAGCCATGCGTGTTGGTACACTGCACATGGCTTAGCACTAGACTTCTGACTACAGATATGACTATCTTCATCACTCGGGATTTAATGCTCTACAGGACATTTGTTTTTCAGTGCAGCTCTGTCATCTGTAAATCCTCCTCAGTCCATTTGTTGTTCCACTCGACTACATAATTGAAAAATACATACAAATTACATACAGCAAAAAAATGTTGAAAAGATCCCTTTGGAGTTGCCTCAGGAAGTGCAGCTGGCGTAAAAAAATCTGCCAAATCAAACATGTGGAGCTACCTGCTGCGGCCACCCCTTGTGAATAAAGGAGCAGCCAAAAATAGCTTCTAAAAAAAGTTTAAAATAATTTATTGTTACTACTTTTAGCAATGTTTTCAAGCTTAAATCACTTGTTCACGCAAAAACAAATTACACAACAAAAATATTAAATAAAATACAAAAATATTACCTGCATTATATAAAGGACAATCAGCATCCTGGACATTATCTGCCACCGTGCAATGTTTTTGATTCTACTACTACTACAAGAACCGCAAATAACTTAAAGCGAGGCCTGTTGTAAATTAGTTTAAATAGTTTGAAAATAGTGTCCCAAAACAACAAAGAAAATAAACATATATTCATCCATCAAGTCAAGGTGAATGAATGGATACTCCAGCTCAATCTGGGCCAGAGCCAAGATTTTAAAAATAGTTGCAGCCATAAACCCAAATGAAAGACACCCATCATCCCACTCCAGTAAAACTATGCTGGACAACTAAAGGCTTATTTCCTGTTTAAAAAAAAGTTCATTTAACAAGCAAGGTATGTGTAAAACAGCTGCCTTCATGCCTTAAGAAAAAAATCTAACACAGTTTTGCTGCATAACCTCATCCAGTCATCAATCCATCCATTTTCTTAATTACTCATCCAGTTCAGCGTAGCAGGGAGCAATGGAGTCTATCCCAGCTGTTAAAGGATGAGAGGTACACCCTTAACAGGCGACCTGTCCATCACAGGGCTAACACAGAGATAGACAACCAATCATGCTCACACTCACATTGTCTATTAACTAATTAACCTAACACACACGTCTTTGGACTGTGGGAGGAAGCCGGAGTACTTGGTATGAACCAACACAGACACAGGGAGAACAGAAAGCCCTCAGCCGGCCAGTGGATTCAAACCTATTACCTTCTTGCTGTGAGACAATGATGCTAACCACCATACCACCACCCAGGAATGGAAATGATGAATGGACAGTTAGAAAATAAATAAATGCATTAATGCTGCAGCAGCATCCTTCACAAATAACCACAGACAATAAAATACAAGCCAGGAAGTCCATTTTGAGTAATTGACTTGCACACACTAAAAGGATGAGCAGCGCTATAAGAGGTTAACTGTGTACAGTACCACTCCCTGCACTCATCTTTCCCCCTAACAATCGCAGGCTAAACAGCAGAATTATACAGTGTCTGAGTTGGAAAGTAAATGTGTGCTTGCACATATTCAACCTGCCAATTCAGAACTGCGTAAGGTGGCATGACACTTTGCTGAGCACTATTTAAAACATTTCACACTAAAACTGAGTTACCCCAGGGTGGCAACTCAGTGGTCACATTCAAATCAATGTGAGCGGTGCAAGAGAAAGAGATTCTTTAAATAAATAATTTGCTGGCGGGCGTCTTATCTTACTGCTTTTGCTTTATTTGCAACAGCGAGTCACGGTTACCTTGCTTCACTTTAACATGTAAGATTAGTCCAAAGAAAACACTCATTTGCATTTTCCTACAGTTTGACACCTCCTTTGCACCTTTTGTCTAAATGTGCAGCTTCAAAGAATGACTCCTTTTAAATTTTACATTGACATGTGAGCACATGAAGAGACAAGTTCAACAGCATTCATAAATGTGGTGAAAAATAAAACTGCTCTTATCTGACAGGACTGTGAAGGAGGTCATCGATGCTTTGATTTCATTATAAATCAACCTTTTTCTGTTCCCGCTCTTGCCATTTTAGCTGCAGGTAGCAGGAAATATTGCTGGCAGATGCCTAACAGAAGCTAAATGACATATTAATCCAGTTTTATCACCTTCCTCTGTTTCACTCTGAGGTTTAGAATGAGTTCAAAGATTTAATTGATTTTGGCATCACCTGTTTCAAAACCATTTCACAGCCTGCCCCCCAGAGCCGGGACACAAGGTCTCAGATCTTTGATAAATTACCTCACGACTAATCCAGAATCAAGACTAAATATGGAATTTATGCAACTGCTGTTAATCAAAGTGTATAATAATAACTATTATTATTACAAAATCATTAATTTATTAGCAGGAAGAAAGGGAAAACATTAATCCATCTACCAATGTAGAGCCAGAGGTTTTATTATTTGCTCTAATGTGTGGCCTGCAGTTTGTGCCTTAAATGGCAGATTATGAACACGGATTAATCAATACAAACAACAAAAGTGGTTCTGTCAAAGAGACATTGAAAAGGGACAAAAACAAAAGTGACATTCAGAAAGAAATTAAAACTAAAACCCTGTTGTTTTTTGTTTGTTTGTTTTTTGAGGTGATCAATACTAAATTGTCTAAGTGCTATGAATTCATTATAGAGCCAGGACCCCAACGCTGTAGAATATCTGGCAATGTTATGTTTTAAAAGATAATACCATCTTTGTGACACGGTTTCTTTAATTATATGAATTTAAAACTGTACTAATCAACTTTCTTCTACACTTTTTCAACACTATGGCTGAAGAATATTGGCACATAAAAGGTGTCACTTATAATGACATACTTCCAAAGAATAATCACCTGACTGAGTTTTAAAGAGACATACAGTCCCAAGATTCAATAGCTCGTAGAACCACCTTTAGCAGCAATAAATTGAAGCAATCATTTATCTGTGTCTCACACCTTTGTGGAGGCCCACTACTTGTCACAACATTGCTTCAATTCATTGATAGATTGCGAGCATTTGTTTATGCCCACCACAGCATTTCAATCAGGTCGAGGTCTGAAATTTCACTGGGTCATTGCAACGTCCTGATTTCTTTTCTTTTTCAGCCATTCTGTTGTTAACTTGCTGCAGAACTTGGGATCATTGTCCTGTTGCATGGCTTAGTTTCAGCTAAGCTTTTGATGTCAGACATTTCATTCCAAAACACTTTGGTATACAGGGACGTTGATGATCCACTGGTCCTGTGGCTGCAAATCAAGCCCAAATCTTCACCCAGGTATCTCAGTCAATTGAGATGCTTTTTCTATAACCTCATGTTAGATTTGACTTCCTCAGCGTTGAAATATATTTTCTTCACCGCTGTGCGTGACAGTTGGTATGAGGTGTTTGTGCTGCAATGTTTTCACCAAACGCTGCACTGGTCTCGTCTATCCAAAGGACATTGTTCCAGAAGTCCAGAAGCTTGTTTAGATGCAACTTTGCAGACCTCAGCTTAGAAATTAGAGGCTTTCTCCTGGCAACCCTTATAACAAACCATATGTGTTCAGTCTATTTCTAATTGTACTCTCATAAAATGTAACATTTAACCTGCTAATGAAGGCCTGTAGAGTCTGAGATGTATATGTGTTGTATATGTGTCTTGTTTTACTAACAGCCCAAATAAGTGCAGGTTTAATAAGTTAGTAACTACCTTGTAAAATATCTTATTGATAGAGTGTGAGAAAAAAAAAGTGAGAAAAGATGAGTGAACTTAGAACTGTGTGTATTACTTATACACAGTGTTATACTAATAACTCGACGCTACAATCATGTAAACTTTCTCTTCAGAAGATGCGAGCTTTAACAGAACACAGCAGCCAGTACACACTGAGCATGATCAGCTTTGCATGTACATACAGCTTTTATTGTTCTTTTCCTGACAATAAATACAGCTAATAACCAATTAGTTTGCTTATTGGGTGAGAGGCTAAGCTGGCTACTGTATAGGTGCTGTATAGGCATCTCTGACTTGGGGGAGGGTAGTAGTATAGTGGTAGTGGTGTGGGGGTCTCTCATTAGGACGCATCAGTAGCTGGCACGTCACACTGACATTTTCCTCTTGAAAGAGGAGAGGGGCGTGCAGATTTTTCATTGTTTATTCCCAAGAGGGGACATGCAGGGACAGAATTTAGGAGGGTCATGTTTACTTGCAGCGGCCTTTGTCATCTCTACTCCTTTTGTTCATTTCTCCTCATTAAAGCCCTGAAATCACCCATGGCCTTCAGAGGGGCACAAATGCTTTGTTTTTGCTTTTTCATCCTTTAGAAACAGAAGTCTCCTCTAAAAATTCAATGTCATTAAGGCCAAAACCATCTGAGCAAAGTAACTCATAATATTTTCCTTCTCTTGAAGAACAGCAGATATCATGAGACACTGCTGGCGTTATTTGATGTTAAGCTCTGGACATTTTCCTTCTCAGCTACATTTCTCACTCTCACTGCTCAACTTGAAAAGCTGGATTTGCCATTCCATTAAATCCAGTCATCTGAGATGCTTTTTCTGTAACCTCATATCAGATTTGACTTCCTCAGCAATGAGCTCTTGGAAAAGAAAAAAAAACTTCCCTACAGTATCTTTTCTTTCTTTTTCTTTTTTTATCTAACAATTTTTATCCGTGCCCTGCATTTAACATCATTCATCCTTTATGGAGGGGTGGGTTTGGGGGCTGGGGGGTGTTTTCTTAGAGTCTCGACTGTAACCTATTCTCAGAAAATCACTCATCGGCGTAGGATATAAATCAGAAAATAATTCACAGCACGGGGAGCAGAAAAATAAACTCATGTAGCCCAAGGCATAGAAAAGTATAGGGTGAAGAATCCCATTTATCTCTCAGAAAGGACATCTGTCTTTTTATACCAACTATTCATTGGTTGTGAAGTTTTAAAGCATAACAATGGGTTTTTTTTTCATCCAAGACCTACTTTTCTTATAATTTACCATTATACCAATTTACCACTTTGTGGCTGGAAGTTTTGAAAAGCATAATTACCCAACAACACTATAACAGAGACACACATGCTGATATTACAGAACAAGCTGTGAGTGGCAACAGAAAAACAGGCACAGAATTGTGATTACTACTTTTAAAGAGCTTTTTTTCCCCAGCAAGTGACAAAAAAAACCCCAAAAACAAAACAAAAATAACCCAAAACAAAAAGAGTAAACAAAGTACAGCAACAGAACTTTTAAAATATTTCAGTGTCTTCAATAAACTGGCCAGAAAATGCTAGGTTTCTCTAAAAGCACATAACTAACGATGAAAATATCATTATGCATGCTACCATGCTCGCTCAAACTAGCTGCTCAGATTTCCCTACGATGGTCCCATTGCCAGAGCTGGGAAGCCGTTCTTCAGACTTCGATGTGTTCTTGATGTACTTTTAAGTCGGAAAAAATATTAATTGATATAAATTTAAGGTGATTTGACTTATATGTCAGACTCAGCAGATATTTTGCGTTGCCAGTGGTAAGTTGTTTGTTGATTCTCCATGATGTGTTTGCTGTCTTCACACCTAATTCGTTTAAGCAGGATCAATAGATCAAGCCGGTAAGCCTACAAACCAATATTGACATCAGAGAGACAAATAACACTCGCCTACTCATCACCAGCTCATTTACATAACTAAATAGTTCCTGATGAAGGCAAATAATCTTAGACAAGTATTCCATAACTCAAAAAACAAACTAAAGAAAACATTCATAC
>VUQK01010536.1:0-14163 GCA_015106715.1 Bujurquina vittata | reverse complement strand
CCTTGGGCATACTCCGACGCTAGCGTTGGAGTGAATGTGTGTGAATGTTAGCTAATTAAAGAGCACTTAGCTTACTTACACATGGAAGTGCTTGTATGAATGGGTGTGAATGGGGTGAATGTAAACGTGCTGTATAAGCGCTTTGAGTGCTCAGCATCTTATATAGAAAAGCGCTATATAAGATGTAGTCCATTTACCATTTACCATGTAGTCTTTCGTGTTTGTTTGCAAATACTTGCCCAGTGGTAGTAAAACTTGAAAAAGTGAGATGCAAACCAGAAATGGAGAAGGTTAGGCTTCAAAGTAAAGGTTGTGCCTCAGAGCTGGAGGCAACATGTTTCAAAAGTAGCAACCTTTATTTCAAAGGCAAACAGTCTCCATTCACAGTTTTACTACAGCTCAGAGAGCAGCTGGACAGTGTTTGGAAACAAGTCCACCACTTCCATTCAAACGGCAACCGCAGCAATTTGCCAGCGACCAAAGGAATCAAAAAGAGGTTTTTGGCAACTTGTTGGGGAATGCTGGTTTTTCCCTAGTAACAGATGGTTGACACCAGGCCAGTCTCTAGACCTGCATAACTGGAGTTCTGGAAATTATATCCACGCGACTGCCACCAACCTCCAGCAGCCACTCACAACCGGTCAGTGAGTACTAATTTTTCTCTCATAAATGGTGGTTGCCAGATCGGTGTCATCATCACCATGATTGACACAGTCCAAAATGAAGTTAAAATCAGATTTGGTTATAGCTCATGTATTTGCCAAACATCAGTTTGGTTGATTGTCACCCGTTTCAGCAACTATTCTCAAAATAAAGTCCCTGAGTTTGAATAATTATTGAAAAGAATAAAAGGTTACCAGCAGCTTTCCTGACCAGAATATGAATGAGATTTGGAGAAGTCACCTTAGACTCTTTAATCTCTGATAGATTTTTAAAAAATAATTCTGTAAACAAATTGATAAACACCCTTTTGATAAGATGAATAATCAAGAAAATTACTGAAATATTAATTGGTATTAAAAATATTTTAGTTGCAGGCTTAAACACCTACTCCTTAAAAAGAGGTGGGCCTTCTTATCTTCACCTTGGGAGCCACTGGTATGAAGCTGCTGAGAATATTAAATGCAAGCTTCTGTTTCCTTTGACCCATTAAAGATAACACAGCTGTGAAGTGGAGATGCTCCATCCCCCAGAGAGATGGATGTTTAACCAGGCACCAATAGATTCATAAACAAATGAGTGGTGTGCAGCAGACAGACCTGAATCACCTAAAGTAATTGCCACTGTAGTTATGCCTCTATGAGCACGACTCGGTGCTTGTAAACCTGCACAATGCAACCCCCGAGTCGTTGCTATTTATATATATATAAATAGCATTGCATTGGTGGTTGCATTTTGCTCATGATGAGATGAACGCCCTCCACCTCCCCAAATCCCCTCACCCAAACTTTTTCCTTAATATCTAAGGAATGTGTCGCTGTAACCCCCCTCTGGGTGTCATGACTGACAGAACACATGTCCACACTGATCCTCATCCTGCTGACCACTCAGCTTTTTGTCCTGCCAGCACTTTTCCAGACATCCTGGAATAGACCCATGAGGTTTACCTTACCACCTTGCAGCCAGCGCTCTCACACTGCCAGGATCCTCTCCAGCTCAGCTAATCATATTTTACACTGTGCTTCTGTTGTTTTATTCATGTTAGCCTCATAGTGTGTGTTCTTTCAATAATTGGAATGTGTCTTTGTGTTTTTATGCCACCTCAGGGTGCAGGCAGACTTTGTTTTCTTTGGTGAAGTGTTGAAGTTGTTTTATGGCATTTTTATTTTTTGCTTCATTACAGTTTACATCCAGTTACAAGGGAAACAGGTCTCATGGGGGAAAAGTCTCCTCACGTGTAGGTTTAAATCAGTCATATTTGGGTTTGAAAGGTGGTCTTTAAAAAAAAAAGCATTTATTTTCCAGCTATATTTCATAGTGAATGTTTCATAGTGAAACAGTTTGAATGCTGATAATACATTAGCCATCTTTGCTCCCAAATTTAGTCCAGTTTTAACCAATGTATTTTAGTGTCTTGACCTGCATGTCACCAGATCAATAAATCAGTAGTTATGGGTGGGTCTTTGAAAGGTCATAGGTCACCAAAGCTATTAGATTTTGTCCTCTTGGGGACCCTGAATGTATGTTTCAAATTTGGTGCCATACCTTTTTATAGATATGGAAGTATTTCTCTCATTAAATTAATATTTACCTAAAGGAATATGTCAGTGGATCATCCTCGGCAAATCACGTATGATGTTTCATGTTAATGTTTGGAGCCAGTCTTTTCTTCCGTTCCTTTTAAGTGGCTGTGTTGCTTAATGAAGCTTCCAGTATATGCTAAAGTTAACCCACCTGTGGCTGCATTGGAGAAAATTTGTTAACTTAGACACGGTTATTCTGTGTCAATGGTAATTGGCAGGACTGCATGTTTCCTGTTGCCATTAAGGGTCAGGATTCGCTCCACAGAAGCTGTATGATCTTAAGTTGAAAGGAGCACTCTTTACATAGGTTCTGCATTATTCATCAGGTTGTATTCCAGTTGGCTGGAGGTGAAGATAGGGCCACACCTCCATCCAAAGTCATGAAAGGTAATGAATAATGAAAATATGATATAAATAGCTCCTGCAAACAGGCTGCTGGATGACAGCCAAGAATCTGGGCTGTAAATAAAAAATAACCTAAACAACTGGATAACATCACAGATGGGTATAAAATAGCCCACTGAGCCAAACAAATGTCTCACACGGGCTCTAACACAACCAGAGACATACAGTAGTGGAAGATTCAAGAAAACATTTCTTCCGCCAACTTAGTGTACTGTAGAGGAACGCACCCACACGTACAAGCACACACCAACACACTAAATCACGCACAGGTTTAGTGGTAATAAATATGCTGGTCGTGCATTTGTTCCTCCCAGTTGGGAGAATGCAATTAAGTTAAAGCTTATTTATAACACAGTTCAGTGCAGGGCGTGTCGCCAGCTCAGACTCTCCCCCCTGAGTGTTTGTGTGTAAATCTGACTGGGATCATACATTCAGACTCCCCGAACTTTTGACAGTCTCTCCAGCCTAATGGAGTTAGGATGGACGTAAGTGCATCAGTTTGACCCATTTGACTGTCAGAACATTTAGCTGCGAATGTTTTAACGACGACACCCTGTGCTGTTTTACAGTTTGCTTTCATGACATCTATTCATACATAGCGACTGATAGTACAAAGTTCAAAGCAATAAAACATTCAAATAATTCAGCGTATGGACCTCAAAGTATCACACACTTGTAATCTGTAAATCATCAACTCATTTTAGAGGAATCTCAGGCCAAAAAGATTACAACTAAAGGAGCATTTCACCTAAAATAAAAAAAAAGACTGAACCTTATTGTTGTGTAGCCATATGAATAGTTTTTTTTGATACATACTACAGTAAATATCTCACTAAAATATTAGTTTCTAAAAATTATAGAACAGAAACAGCTGCGATGGAGCAGTAGCAGTCTTTTTAGGTTCATTGGTCCAGACTGAAGATGAATCCTGCCAATGCTGGAAAGCCACCATAAAATATTGCAGAAACAGAATTTTATGAGATTTAGTTCAGACTGAGGTCTGTGTTTACCCCAGGAGTGATTAAACAGCTGTGATTTGGCTGTTTGGCTGTGGTTTGTCAGTATCTTAATAATCTCCAACATCTTCAGTCCAACAGCCAGAGACCTATGCTATTAAAGGATCAAAGTGCACAGCCTGTAAGGTGGCGGATAGCACCATGTAACTAGTTTACCTAGCACCTGCTCTGGGACACCTTAGTTCCTCAGAAATTTGTTGGATATTAAAATGAAGTGTCCACCCCAGTGCTGGCATACAGTACACTTGTTGTGTACTGATGTCTGTAAATCTCCTAGTATTTTTCAAAAAATGATGGCACGTTAGGTTTTAATAACGCAGGACTTCCTGATCTTACTTATCGAGTACACCTATTTATTTCCAAATACTTGGAATGTAATAATTGTGCAGGTCTTTGATGGCTAAACTGAATTCATCTCGGTTTCCAAATCTTTCTGGAAACCTACAGTATGCCCGTTTTACGAGCACAGATTCGAAGCTTTGCAGCAAAACGTGAACAAAACGCAGATCCTCCTGGAACACGTCCTGTTCAGCATGGCAACATCCACGCTGCAAAAGGGCCTGCTCTCAGCTGATGTTATGATCATCTGCAGCCTGAAACCTGAGCGCACTGCTGTATTAGATATGTGTCTTTAATTAGTGTGAGCTAGTTTGTGAGTAGACTGTTCAAGCACTCTGAAGCTGCCGTTAGTCATATCAGATGTGCTGTAAATAGGAACTGCCTGCTGGGAAAAACATTTGATGTTGGCCTCCTAGAGGTGACAAGTAGGATATGTGGGAATTCTTCATTGGCTGTGATATCTTCAGCTTGACATTAAAAAAAGTGGAACTATGTCAGCACAAATGGACCCCCCCCCAAACACACACACACACACACACACACACACACACAAACAAAGAGAGAGAGAGAGATAAATAATAAAAACACATCCATGATGATTTGATAAAGAGTCATTTACATTTTTTTTTTGGTTAAGTTTTTGAGAGCGTTACTTTTCTAAAATATCTGAAGTCCACAAAACCACGTTTCCTGGCTTTCCTCTGCTTGGATTTGGAAGCTGCAGGTTTTTAATTGAAAGCGTGCAAGTGGTAAACTGGAGGTTGAAGGTTGTTTGCCATTTAAGTAAAATGGACGATACTTTATCCACAGGGACTATAAAAGTCAGGATACGTTAACCTTTGCTGCTTTGATTTTGACTTATCGAGACTGTACTAGCCCTTTTAGTTATTTATAGAGCACTTTTCAAAAATGTTGATAAAGACAGAGGCAGGTGGTCCCACAATTTCCCAACTAAGAGAATGAATAGATATGAAAACCTGCAGCCTTATGTTCACACCAACACACAGGCAGATATTTTTAAAATGATGTCCCGGATTAAAAGAATGACCTTGGCGATGAGGCTGTACCTAATGAATAGTTTCCCTAATAATCAATAACTAATGCGAATTTGAGTTTAAGGTTAATTCCCCATATTGCAACTCCCAAGGAGCAGATCTTCTCATTAGAGGGTCTTGAAAAAGGCTATTTTATTAGACAACATGGTTTTATTTACATAATATTTTGTTTATAATTATACAAATAATTTTTTTCTGGCAATTCTTTCATCTCTAAATAGGACTATGCATATGCCCGCTTTGGTTTTGCACTGCCGTTGATGTTATTTTTATGGAAGTCTGGATGTAGGTTTGAACTTGGAAAAGGGGACGGAGAGTGGTGGTGTTCAATACAGGTCACCGCTCCCATTTCTGTCCTTACCTGCCAGGGTGGCGGTCTGTGGCGCCAGTGAGGTACCCTTCCTGCCCCTGCACCTACATTCAGCATCTGCATACTTTGATAAAGGTCAGTCTCGCTATACAGCATCTTCCTCCATGCACAGCGCAGCAGCATTAGGACTAGAAATCAATACGGCTCACAGTGAGAGGAGCTAAGGTTGCAAAAGGCTGAAGGAGATGAGAGAAGCTGTCAGCTTTTTTTTTTTCCTGTCTTATTTTTTTGGCATCCCTGAAAGAACAATAGAAAAGCATATGAGAGTGTGGGATGTGTTTGCAAATGTTCAAATGTACTATGGTGATTTGAATGTGTGAATTTGGCTTCTGGCATTTAATGTCTGACCAATATACAAAGTGCTTCACTGAGCAACCCTGGAGGCAAATGGGAGTCAGTAAAGCTGAATGAATGAATCTGAATGAGGTCTATTTTGTAAACATTTCTTTCACATATGCCTTTTTTCCTTTTTTAAAAAGAAGATAATTTGTGTCATCCTTTTTAAATATTGTGAAGGCATCTTTAGTGTTGACTGCTCATTGCTGCGGGTTTTTAGCACTGCCTCTCCCTGCAGAAGAATTGGACATCTTTCGTTTTCTGTTTTCAAGTTTATTTTTGTTTTTGTCATTTGTTTTCTCTTTCTATTCAGTGCTGAATTTATATGTCAGTTAATTGATAGTTTATAGTTCAATATTCAGCAAGTTATGGAGAAAGAATTTTAATATCTGATTAACTGTTTAAGGTCTCAGTCACATGGTCGGTGACAGTCCTTCATGCCGGCTTAGAGACCGCTAGTTGCTAGAGAAAATGTGTATTCCACAACTAGTTGTTGAGTGGTTGCTGGAGGTTGCTGACAGTTGCTAGCATGAAATTGGTTTGAAAGAGGTATATAATGCTGGACCAGAAGCCTTGAGATTGCTCTGTTTGCTAGCAGATTGCTATGACATAGTCATTATAACTTCACCCATTGGTTTGGGAACACCTGTTAGTGAAACCTCAATTTTAGCAGTCGGGTTGTCACCATCTTATGGTTTTGGAGCTGCAGGTGACTGTGCATGCATGAGGGGGGTGTGATGTGTGCAGCTGGTGGCCTAGTTGACACCTACATGTCACTCAAAGCTGGCACAATGTTGCATAAGCTTAAGGCTTAATAAAATTTGAAGGGGTGAGTTATAAATAAAATCACCTCATTTACATTTATAAAATGAGAATTAGCTATAGAGACCAAGCCACAGACATTTATTTCTGATGTAAAGTTGGCTGTTTAAACATGTCTGTGGGGATTGACTTACTTTTGAAGCCAGCTTCAAGTGACCAGTAGAGGAACTGCAGTTTTTGGCACTTGTATATTGGTCTTATTTATCATACTCCAACTGGTCGCGTCAGATGACTGCCCCTCCCTGAGCCTGGTTCAGCTGGAGGTTTCTTCCTGTTAAAAGGGAGTTTTTCCTTCCCACTGTCACTAAGTGCTGCTCATAGAGGGTTGTTTTGATTGTTGTCAAAAGCATTGGTCAGAAATTATTGTATGGTTTTTACTTTACAATATAAAGTACCTTGAGACAACTGTTTGTTGTGATTTGGCTCTATTTAAATAAAATCACCAGAGTTTGATGCTTGAATATTATACTGTATGTATGTAATTGTATTATATGTCATTGTAACAGTTGTCAAGACTGGTAACTCAACCTGTTGAGTCCATCTTTATCCTCTCATAAGGCCAGTCAGTGAAAAGCATCAGTGCTTCAGTGTTGTGCATCAGCCTCAGCTCTATTCACTCCCTGGACTCAGACGAGCGCTGACCTGCCACAATGTGCTGATCCATGCAGTCTATGGCATTCAAGGAAGCCTGCATTCAGCTTAAGGAGAGTGATATGGAAATTTCTTTAAGCATAACTGATGTGTGGACTTGATGAACACTGGGCTTCAAAGTCGAAGGAAAGGAATCAGTGTCTCCTTTCTTGAGTTCAAAATCACAAGGAGGGTTTCACAACTAAGGGCAGCACAGTGACACGGTGGTTAGCACTGTTGCCTCACAGCAAGAAGGTCCTGGGTCTTTCTGTGTGGAGTTTGTATATTCTCCCCATTTTTACGTGGATTTTCTCAGAGTGGTCCATCCACATGCAGTAAGTGGGGTTAGGTTAATTGGTGGTGTAAATGTGTCTCTGTTGGCCCTGCAATAGGCTAGCAACCTGTCCAGGGTATACCCTGCCTCTTGCCCTGTGGCAGCTGGCATAGGTTCCAGCCTCCCTGCAACTTGCAAAAGCATAAGTGGAAGAAGATGGATGGATGGATTCCACAACTGAATGTCTGAGTTTTTTTCCCCTTTCTTTCATCTTTGGTTATCTAACGTAGCAACCTCCTATCTCCACAATCCTCCATTCCTGGAGCAGGACTTTCGTTCTCTTGAAATACCCTGGACACATTTTTGTTGTGATCTCTTTCCAGTTTCACTATGTAGACTCTCCTCTCCTCTCCTCTCCTCTCCTCTCCTCTCGGGCCAGACCAGCATGCTCTGCGAGCAGCTCAGGGGACCTCCTTTGGGGGGAACTCATTTCTTCATAATATTCCCTAGATGTTGCAGCAGAAAATACGCCAGAATGCATCAGTATTTCCTCGCTCCTCTTCCCTATCCTGTTCTTGCATGTCAGGCCTCACCCTTCATCTCTTTCCCATGCCTCCTCCTCCTCTTTCCTTTTTCATCATTTTCCTGTTGGGACAGCAGCTCTTTGGTGCAAAAGCATGACCTCAACATTCACGTATCAGCTGTTTTAAAAGAATTGCTCGATTTGTGTTTTGAAGCTGAATTAGGGTGGGCAGTGAATCTTGCTTTGCAGAGCCAGCAGGACTTGTCTATATTTAGCTTAAAAGAGTGTAGACATCGATTCTTAAATATTTTTTGGTGTCTGCAAGGATTGCATTGTTGGACACCATCTCAGTGAGGCTGCAGAACTAGAAAAAGTGAATGTTGTGTCTTAACTCAGCTTTGTTAGATTGAATCCATCCATTCTTAGTATCTACGTGCTTTGTATTATTTATGACTCATATATGAATTGCTACTTTGTTAGCATTTCCTCTGCCTTTTCTTGTTTTCATCTTATGCAGCTGAATTTGTCATATCATTTTTACAAACAGCTGAGGTGAGAGTCACGGAGTGCATTTGCTCGGCTCCTGCACTTAGGCACTTGTGCTTTACTTAGGCATTATCATTTTACAATACTTTAAACTTCTCCTTCACTGCCTTTCAGATGGAAACTTTTTCTTTTCAAATGACTGCAATAGTTCCTACTTACTTTGTGGAAGACATTTAACATTTATATGGTCAGTTTAAGTTATTTCACACTATTTCTCATGGGAAAACGGTTTCACCTTTTTATGTCAGACTTTTATCCATCGGTAAAGGTTTGGGGCTGCATTTCAACCAGTGGTGTTGGAGATCTTGTCAAAATTGATGGAATTGTGAACACGGAAAAGTACCATCAGATTTTGATCCACCAAGGAATACAATCTGGAAAGCATCTGATTGACAATGGCTTAATTTTTCTGCATGACAATGATCCCAACCACAATGCCCATGCAGGAAAAGCATAACTGTATAGAAAAACACACAATGGAATACTATCAGTCATGGATTGGCCTCGCCAGATCGCAGACCTCAATCTAGAGATTGAAAGAGAAAGAAATTACAAGAAAGCTGCCTCAGAGCGTTGAGGGTACGTTGAAGAAGAAAGGTGGACATACGAAATACTGACTTTCAAGCTTGTTAGAATTGTACAAACTCTGTGTTTGCCTTATATCCTGTATATCCATGTATGCTATTTTTGTTTTCCCATTTTTCTAACAAAATAAAAGAAATGAGGGGTGGCTCAAGACATTTACACAGTACTGCATCATGATTTTCCCATGATTCATCACAGTGTAGTGAATCTTTCAGCTGTGTTTATATTGGGAAACCATCTGCAGATAAAACTGCTACATTGGGGAGTCAGTTAATCCAGTTAATCCCCTGAACAAAATAGATGAATGTTCAACTTACGTCACCATAGTAAGAAATAAAATCTATTTATAAATTTTGGATTTTTTTGGAGCAGTCCTGCTACAGAAGTTGCAGCCTTGGTTGGGATGGCTTGGAAACTTTAGTTGAAACAGTGCAGCTAAATCTCAGGTGAAAAGATTCCCAAAGTATAGACTTATATATTGGCCAGCCATAATTATGTTAAAAAATATATAACAGGGGTATACTGACAGCCAGCAACTATTCTGCTGCTTAATGGGTGCTTCTATTTTTCCAAGCAAGTTGGGAAAAGAATATCGGCAGTGTGGTTCAGACAGTGCTATCATAGATTCATTGTGTTTGAAAAGAAAAAGAAAAAAAATGTCAGTGATCCGAATCCCTTTGATGAGAGGTGGTGTGTCTTAGTGGTGGTTTGAGGCAGATAAATCTGAGCACAGACAGATTTGTAATCAGTGGAAAATCTTTTTTTTTCCTTTTGCGTCTCTTCTCAGTCCAGCTCCATTTTTTTCTCCGTCTGTCTCAACTTTCCTTCTTCCCCCTTGAGGAAAAAAACAGTGCAGTCCCTGAGGCAAAAGCTAGCCAAACACTCTCCCTGGTGCCTCCAGGACAGAGCTGAAGACAGACTGCATGCTCGACACATATTGAATGCTTGTTTGTGTGTGTGCGTGTGTGTGTGTGTGTGTGTGTGTGCATGTGTGTGTATGTGAAATTTCTCCTGATGCGTCTGTGCCAGTGGGAGAAAGGGAGAGGAAATGGATCTTGTGTTCCCCCTAATCCTCCCTGTTGATACTCGAGTGGCAGACTTATTAGACAACGTACGCTCGGCACCAAGGGAAGGTTTGCGCTCAGCGCTTCTAGATGATCACATTTACATCAAACCCAAAACAGTAGGTGCAAAATAAGAGTGTGCCGCATCCCTTAAGAGGTTGAGAATTGAATGTGGTAATAGCGCCGTAATCCCTCCCACTTAGGCTCACGATAGGAGGAAAAGTTGCCCTACAACTACAAGCCTCGAGGATTTTGGCAGACAACACAGTACAAATCATGACATGGGAACAGGAAGATGTAAGCCAGACCCACAAGTTTGCTAAGGTTACAGGTTATCCGATGACCTTTGCAGAACAGCATAGAGATATCCCAAATCCAGGAAACCTCAGGTCTAGTCTTTTGTTTTAGTCCCTTATCTTTTATCAGTACATTTATTTTGGCTTCTATTTCCATCGTGGTTTTTTTTGTTTTTTTTTTTTGCAGTATTTTTGTTTTGTCTCCTCTCTGGGTGAACTCCTTTTTATAATTCCCACTGGGTTTTTTCTCTCTACCTGTGGAGTTATATTTATATTCGTCTTTTTGTTTTATGTGTTTTTAGCCTTCATTCTAAAACATCTGCACATTCTTAGTTCTCAGACGTTTTGTCTGCTTTGCCTGCCCCAGGAATCAGACATCTAATTTTTATGTGCTTTGGTGAATGCAGACGTCTTCAGGTCCACAGTCAACAGAACGTTTGTCTTGTCTATAGAGATAAACTCTCTGTTTGTTCCCCTGTCTCTTGTGCTTCTTGACTTGTGATGTTTTTGTCATTTGTTTGTCATCTCTTTTTTTTTAGTCTGTCTGTTTGTGGGGTGCTGTTTCTCCTGCCTGTTTGTACTCTGTCAGCTTTGTTTACCTTTGGAGTTTGCATTCTTTTCCTGTCTCGCACTTTATTTTTAACATAACGTCGCATTAATCCAAAAAGTGTTCTTCCCTTCACCAGCATTATGAGCTAGGAGAAGTTACATTTGACAAAAACCACAATTTACTTTTACAGTTCTTGAAAGTTTATAAAACTTTTTAGACCATTTTATTTAGAGATTTCTTTATGAAAGGTGTTGATTTGCATTTGTTGGGTTTTACTTTGCATAATGTGAGCAAAAAACAAGAAAAAAAACTGCAGGCACATTGTTAAGTACCCGCTCAGCATCAAACACCTGATTGGCCGAGGGTAACTACTAAGAACTCGCACCCTCATAGGGGGCGCTTGCAGGTTAGTCCAGAATGAATGAGGCCCTGTCGAGCTGTGGCACAAAAATGTAAATCATGCAGGGCAAACCTCTTCTGGAAATCTTCATTAAATAATAGCCAAGACATGAGGTTGAAATTTCTTCAGACTGTAAAACATCGTTCTGTAAGTTGGGACATGCCAGCTGAAGCAGCAGCTGTCACCATCAGCCAACATGCTGCTTCTGTTGCACGTGTGTGAATTTCTTTTGTGATTTAACCATGCTTCTAACCATCAGCACGCAATGACAAAATGCTACAGTTTAATTGGGGGACGATGACCTCCTTGAATGAAAAAAGGACATGAGTATTTTTCACCTTGCTGGTGTAAACAATTCTTTTTTATTTTTAAATGATTAATTTTTGCTCCACTTTCTTCTGTTCATTCTTGCGAGCACCCCCTGCTGTGCTTCTAGATCAACTGCAGACTATTTATGTACAGTGGGATTATAATAGAAAGTGCAGTGGCTCTTTCAACTAGCGGTATTTTATAGCTGGAAGAGACAAAAATGGCTTTAAGCTGCAACCACAGAGGAGAAACTTTGGAGCAACATGGCAGCCAGGCACCATAGAAAGTCTTCACAGCCTTCCAAGGGCCCGACCTACGTAGGATGCTGTGAAGGATGCAGCCCCTTAATTGGGACACACCTGATGATTATGGATGAAAGTGGACTGGTGATGCAAAGTAGGCAGATCCTGAGATAAACTTCGGTCAACTTACACGCAAGCGACCAGTCAGAGTGCAGGATTCTGTGATATGACAGGGTAGGAAATACATTATAGGGTTGCCTAGTCCTCATCGGTGAATTGCTCCCTGTGTTGATGCAGCTTTACATTCATTAGTTGGCCAGAAA
The DNA here is from genome assembly GCA_015106715.1 of Bujurquina vittata. Classification (NCBI taxonomy): domain Eukaryota; kingdom Metazoa; phylum Chordata; class Actinopteri; order Cichliformes; family Cichlidae; genus Bujurquina; species Bujurquina vittata. The sequence goes on along the minus strand of VUQK01010536.1, from coordinate 1,835 downwards.
CTGACTCCAAATGAATGCTACTGTTGCTATTGTTTGCTTGCACATTCGTCAAAGCAGCTTCATAGTGGTGGTATTTCAATGGCATTGTTTTACTGGTTTGTACTGCACCCAACTTAGTTTGCTAACAAATGCCAGATTCTGATGCCTGTAATGCATATTGTCTGTACAGTAATTTAAAGTCGAGGCCCATACATTTTAGCCACTTGTATTTAGAAAGGCCAGGCGTGTCAGAGGCTTGGTAATGGGACTGGATGGTCAGTAGGAGGGTCAGTTTGGCAAACAAACGTGCCTGTGCTGCCCCTCTGGGGTCCAAAGATGGGTAGAGCTGTCATGTTGAGGGAGCTGGCGAAAGATGAAGAGGTTACGCTGTTTGGATCACAGCTCTGCCAAGACCTGCGGGACTTCTTTCCCTTTACAACACTCGGCCTAATCGCCTTCACTATCTCCCCTTTCAGTACCCTCTTTTTCTTCTTCTGCCTCTTATCATGTTGGGGCCTTGTTCCTGGCTCGCTCATGCCCTCTTCCCAACACCCCCATCCCTGTATTTTGCTCCCGGTTTTATCTCTGCAAGCCTATTTTCAAACAACCTTTCTCAGATTTTTACCCTGGTTTCTATTTTCTCTCCATCCTCCTCCTCTTTACATCTTCTTAATTTATTTTCATTTGAATCGTTCTAATTCCATCTTATTTCTTCTCACCCTCCCACTGCTCATATTTATTATTTAAGCCCTCAGCAGTGCCTCCGTATGTGCCGTTTCCTCTTTATAGATGTTGGCCTACTTCTGTCTCAACCTGTAATTGTGCTTTGGACTGAGAGCTGCTCAGACCAATGTCCCTCAGAGTGTCACGGCATGAGGTGTGAACCTACTGGGCAAACTGGGCATGCACATTAAATAGATAATTTCTGGTAAATTGAGATTTGTGAATTAGTACATTGTCCCACTGGGTGCAAAGATAACAGTGAAACTATTTTGCAAATGATCTTTTTTTGATAAAGTGAATTATTTACACATGTTCCTGACACGTACAACAAATAACACATGATTAATTAAATTAACTCAACCACATCTTTAACCTTAGATTTAAATATCAAATTACAACAAAAGAAGGAAAAGAAAGAAATAATAAAGCATTCATGTCAAGTCAAGCTACAGATGAACTCTCAGTATCGAAAACATCATCAAACTGAATCTTTTTCACAATACTGGATAATTACTGTATGTCATTTTTGTACAAGTACAGTTTTTGTGTGCTGCACGTTTTAACTTTGCACTTCCAAAGTTTAACTACACTCACAGAAATATTTAACCTAACTATTAAGATTTATGTAATTTTATTACATGACAAATTTCCATTTACTTTTTTTAATTATTTTTACACGAACCTATCAATAAACCTTACATGATGTATATTCATTAGTGTAATAAAGCCTATTTATTTCAAATGCATAATCCTCAGGTTTATGTATTTACTATTAATAAAGTATAATTAAATCTTATTAATAATAACAAGTGTATTTATTTCAAATACATAAAGTATATTGTTTGAATTGCATAATAATTAGGTTACCTAAACATAATAAATAGCATATATTTATTTGAATTACATGTCTTTTATGCTTATGTAATAAACCAAATTAATCAAAATGCATCACATTTATGCAATTCCTTTCCATTCAGTACAAACAATCAGACCACCTTGTTGATTCAACAGCTTTATTAACATTAAAATATTACAAACATTAAAAACATGAAATTACACCATCTGAAGCACTTTTTTGTAGATTAAATATATTTTAAACATATAACTAGATCCTACTGAATCTGGAAATAAAG
>VUQK01010535.1:25535-35822 GCA_015106715.1 Bujurquina vittata | reverse complement strand
TATTGAATTAGCAGTTGTTTAAACTTTTGTTTTCCCCGTCAAATAGGCTAGCAAACATGATGGAAATCTATCTATCGCCTTCATATTCAGAATTTCCCTTATGATTTTCCAAATCCTGTTATGGGATCTGTCCTGTGTGGCTCCTCTGTCATTCACAATTTTTGAAGTTTACAACACATGTGTAGCTTTTTAAATTGATTGTTTTCATTGAAGGAAAAGTAACCAGGGTCGGTGTAACTCAATAAAGTCAGTGCTCGCAGAAACCCGAGGTCAAGGGAAGAGAGAGTGTAAACACTTAAGAAGAGAAGGTGGTGTTTATGTGCACATGCATGGGAGAGTTAGCAGGAAAACATTTGGGAGTTGACCTTGATTGAAAACAGCTTGCCTGGAGTCAGACGCACAGTTCTTCCGAGTCAACTGTCTCTGGCCCGTCAGACAAAGCAGAGACACAGACAGACATCATTAGGCTCTGGCCTGAATGGAGGGGAATGTGCACTAAGCCACACATGTCTTATCTCACTGAATCCTTTACAATGATGCGTTTTGTCACTGGCTTAATTAGCATGACGGTAACTGCTATTTCAAATAACGGAGGAGCTCCGAGAGCCTTTTGATCCCTGCCTCAATTTAGTGATTATCTTATCGATCCCATATGCCTATTGTCACTGGCAAAGATCCAGACACTACACCTGAATGAAAGTGACCTTACTTGTCTGTGTTTGAGCAGCAAGGGGAGATTTATCATCTAACTCATGGTGAATAAGGTTTAAAGCATCCTATATATGCTCTAAATAAAATGTTCCTCTCCGGCCCCAGTTTATATTACACTGTATTCACTCAAAATACCCTTTGAGTGCCTTTTGTAACTATCCAGGTCTCATAAAATCACCTAGAAAAGGATGACCAATCTTACGTCAAGGTTACAGATCAGTCTGAATCTGAAGGCAGCTCGCGCACAGGGACACATTAATCCTCAGGACTCAGTACTCTGCATAAACCTGTCCATTTCTGACTGTAGTTCACTTTAGGCTCGTCCTTGATGAAAAATTATCCACAATAATCCAACTTGAGTTGAAAAAGGTTTAACAATTATTTTGTTATTCTGTAAATTGTATATAATATTGTACTGTACATTTGAAGTATCACTGCACTTAATACAATTGCTTTAGCATCACTGCTTTCTTCTGTTTGTGTTTGCTTGCTTCTCATATCTGTATCTGAAATGAGCTGATTACATTTTTTGGTGAACACGTTTCTTGAATCAAAGCAAAAGGAAGCTGCTAGAGTGAAAACCATTTTTTGAAGGAAACTTTTTCACACCACCATAGGGGGATATCCTGTTATATTCTTACGTGGTGCATAAAGAAGGGGAAAATCTGAAGAGGTCAAAGCTTTGGTTGTTTTTAAGTACTTGACGTTTAGATTTGACAATCAGTGTGTTTTTTATACAGCAAGAGTTACCAGAGTTTTGACCTTTTCAAGTACAGCAAATGATTTGAGATTCACTGCATGTCTCCCAGTGTCCCTGCCACAGTATTCTGATAGTTTTTTATTTCTATTTCAACCATCAAAAATGGTGTGATGAAGTAACTTTCTTCCATTTCTTGTGATAAAGAACTCAAATGGAAACAATAGTTTTGGCAGGGTTATTGTATATGTTTGACTTGTCAATTACAGGCTACATATAAATGTGAATATGGGCAGCTACAATTTATAGAAATAGGAAATTATTGAAACTTTGTGAAGCTTTTCATTTTTTTTTTTTGTTTAAATCCTAAAGTTTAAGTCTCAGTGGACCTCAGCGGTCCACAGATTATGAGATGAGAACTTTGAGCAAGAACCTTCAGCTTCAAAACTCCTCGCTGACCTTAAAGCGACAGCTTGACTGTAAAATCACGTACACGATTCCCACTTATATTGCCAAAGCTTTCAATGACTTTTTGTGGCTGTTTTCAGCAGATGAAGTTAACCTTCTCCATGACAACACACCTGTGTACTGCTTCAGGAGGATTCTTGACATTTACTTGTGAGTTTCCTGAGAGGATTTTTGATGACAAATGAATTACTCAAATTACTTCATTAAAACTTAAATTGATATTTAATGGCATATAAAGTGTGCCTAGCTGGCTGTTATAGCTACTGTCCAATTTAGCCATAGCACTGATTTCCATTGCTACACAGATTTAACTGGATTTATCCTGTATTATGGCCCTGAAATTCAAAATTAGGTGTTCAGATTTTCCTGCAGCAGAATGACTCCAAATCAGAGGTAATTGCATACCTTGTAGCATTTCTAATCTCTCCTCTAGTCTCGTTGCCTCATGACAGAGGCAGTCTAGGAATTATTTTTGACTCTGTACTGTCAGTAGATGCTCAGGTGGCTAAAGTGGTGCACTCTTAGTTTGTCCACCCGAGACAGTTAAGCTAGATCATGTCTTGCATATCTACTAATGACCTAGAAAAGGGTCATCCACACTTTTATCTCTTGCAGTATCAACCAGTTCAGAGCACTTTACTTTTGCATCAGCAGGCAAAATATCCAGACTGCAGTTGGTCTGAAACACTGCTGTCAGGCTTGTAACATGTACTGAAAGAAGCAACTCCAATACATGAAACTTTGCTGGCAACCTAGGAGTTTCAGAATTGGTTTGAGGATTTTACTGCTTGTTCTTAAAGCCTTAAATGATCAGGCTCCTCCCTGTATCAGGCATCTGCTAACTCCCCTGTGAGCCTAGTTGCTACTTCAGATCTTCTGTAAGACCCCTTGTTATGAGTTCTGCTTCTCCACTTGGCCCCCAAACTGGGTATTTGCTGTCTGAGCCCCTCATCTCTCGAACTCCCTACCTGGAGACCTCAGGTAGGCACACTCAGAGTTGATTATCACACTCTTGTAGCTTCTTTTTTACCTTTGTTGCTTTTTGTGTGTGTGTGTAAGCTTAGTGGAGACAACAGAACGTTAATGATAAGGTCATTGCACAAATGGCAAAAATACAAACAAGTCTATCAGAATTCTGTCATAACATCATGTGATATAAGGACATGGACCACATTAACAATGCTTCTGGTTAAAATTATTTAGTAGGAGAGACTCTGGTCTCTCCTAAATCCTGTGGATAATGGGAGGGTGCCCCTACCCCCAAATAGCAAATCAACTGGGAAACGTCAGACAATTTTTGCAGGTTTGTGTCTGTACTCACGGTGGACTTTAAATCCAGCAATCAATATGTGCTTGAAGTTCAGACTTTTAAGGCATTAGCCAAAAACCTTTGTATTAGGAAAAGTCTCTCATTTGAAGAGGTTCAGAAGTAATTGGTAAATTACCTGACAAGCAGTTTCATGGCCAGATGGGGCCTGTTCCCTTATTATTTCCTGAAAATTAAGCAGATAAAAGATCTGGCATTCATTTGAAGTGTTGACCCTGATTTTGGTAGATTTTCACTAGAACTGTCAATGTGAGTTCCAAAGAGATGCTGATGCAAGTGAAGGACGCCAACGTTAGGCTGAAAAACTCAAATAAACCTATCAAGACTAGAGGAAAAACAGAAGGGGCCAAATCAACAATTTGGTGCTGTACGTTCTTAAGAAAAGGAATGCTCTGGCCAGCTCAGCAACGCCAAAGGGCCTGAAACACAAACGACAAGGTGGATGGTCTCAAAATTCTTTCCATGGTTAAGAAAAACAACTTCACAACATCTAACTAAGTGAATAACACTCGAGGATTTAGTGGTATCGCTATCAATCAAGAGACGCCTTCTTCAGTGTGAATATTGAGGTTTTACAACAAAATGCAAACTACTGGTTACACTTGGTAACAGGAAGGCCTGAGTAGATTTTGCCAAGAAAAATCTAAAAGAGCCTGTTCAGGAAAAAAAATATTCGGACAGATTAAACCAAGATTAATTTATACCAGAAAGATGGGAAGAAAAAAAAGAAGAGAAATCAATCACAATCCAAAGCATTCCATATATAATCCGTTAAACATGGCGGAGGTAAATCTATGGTATAGACATGCATGCCTGGCAATGGTCATAGTGCTTATAGATGTGACTTCACAGTGCAAATGGATAATGAAGAAAAGCATACTACAAAAGCAGCCAAAGAGTTTCTCAAGCAAAAGAAATGTGATAGTCTTCGATGGCCAAGTCAGTCACCTGATCCCATCCTTAAAAGAGCCATTTTCAATAACTGAAATGCAGAAATATCCACAAACAGGCAGAAACTGAAGGTGGCTGCAGTAATAAGGCCTAGCAGAGCATCTCGAGAGGAACATGGCATATTGGTGACATCCATGACTTCAGGCAGTCATTGGCTGCAAAGCATTTTCACCCAAGTACTAAAAAGCAATCGTTATAATAAAAACTGACCATTTACTTCTGTGTCTCTAAAAATGGGGGCTGTGTAAAAAAATGTCTGTATTTCCTAAACAGCTAATGCAGTACTTTTATTGAAGCCCTTAAATAAAAGCTGAAAGTCTGCACTTCAATCACGTGTTCATTGTTCAGTTTAAAAACCACTGGTGGTGGTGCACAGAGGGAGCTTTTTTAAACAATTATATCATTGTCCAAAAACATATGGACCTGACTGTAAGAGCCAAACGTGTTGAATGCCAAAGATTTAAGACATTTTTGACAGTGATAGGCATATCCACTTGTTACTGTAATAAAGATATATAGTGTAGCATCTGTTTAAGGCTCTAGTGTGGAAAAAGACTTATTGATAATGTTGACATAGTTGAACCATTAATGAATAACCTAAACTAAGCAAGCTCTGGCCTGTAAAATCGATTTTTATTAGCGTAAAGGTGACCCACCCAATCTTTGAACTGTGTAGCGAGAGCTAATCTGGTCAAGATGAGGCTATGGATGGCTGTGGGTCTGTGTTCCTTCAAATCAGTTCTGGCTTTACTTAAAGCAACCAGCAACAGAACACTGACATTTTTTTACCTTGTAGACAAATAGGAAATTAACTCCTGAATGGATGGATATTACAATACTGATGCTTCTAGCATCCTGGGTTGTTCTCAAATGAGATGAAGATTAATTTTACCACTAAAACATCATTAAAAGAATGTAAACATTGAGACCCACTTTGATTTCTGTTTTTATCTTGTAAACTGTGGAGCAGTTTGAGAGGGAGCTGCAAATCCTGTTCAATCCCTCGGTTATTTGTCAGGACAATGACAGGCTCAGGCTTATTATTTAACACAAAAAGTACTGACAGATTAAATTACAGTTATTTCCAGTGTTGAATAGTTTGAGACCTGGTGACTGGAACCTATTCCTTAACATACTAAACTGAAGGTGGCACAAAAGCTTAAAAAGATAAAACATCAGAAAGCTATATCTTTCTGATAAATTATGACATGTTTATCTTTGTGTTTCTGTTCAAATAAGTACTTTATCCATGAATGCACATGGTCAGAGGTGTTCTCATGAGAACACTGTTGCTTCTTCTCTGTTCCACTTAGGTCACGTCTTTTAGACTGTGCATAACAGCTATCTCAGCTTTTCAACATAATTTCTAATGGGAACATTTTAATGTCACAGTTCAGTATAAGATGCTAACTGCATGCATTACTTTTGCCATGCTAGATGGGAATGTGACAGTTGTTGTTCTACAAATAATGGGAGGAGGACGTGTGGTTACATCCCAGCAAACGTGTGTTCAAAGGATTTACCGCAAACTGACATATGCCGGATCCAAACAAATACACAGTACAGTAAGTTTGCTATACTGTGAACTCAGTCTATTATTGCAAGTTCAAGAGAAAGACAGAAATTATGCTTCCAGTGCAGATGCACACAAGCAGATGTCAGTAGGAGATAAAGAGTGTGAAGGCATTGCTGTACATGCAAATATTTAGCCATGCTTAGCATTCAGGCTTTTTTGTGAGGGTTTGTACAGATGATTAAATTAGTTTGCTCCATCAATAGCCTGTATCATGTAGGGGTTTGCACAAAAATTCTGTTGTATTAAGAATAATAGAAAATAATTAGCAATAAGAAATTTGCATAAATACATCAGAGGATATTTCATACTGAATTGCACTCAGGCAGTTGTACTCCATGTAATACAATTTCCACCAAACATGTTAATCAGATCCACATGACTCATCAAAGCACAGTAGCATTCATTTAGCATTGGACACGTTTGCAATTTGCATGAGGCTTTTCCCTCCAAAAGTCACTTCAGTTCGGCACTTGGATAAAGCAGATGGGCAAGTCAACAAGTGCTGACACTGAGCTCGATTAAAATCAAGGAAGATTTTCAGGCCTCTGATCAGGCTTCTGCAAACATGTGCGAGCTGCCAGCTCTCCACAAGCCTGCTCGCTGCTTCGGATCCTCTGAAAGGCTCCTGTTGATGATTCCTGATTCTCTGCTTGTACCCAGGGATGACTTGGACATTTGCTGCCTGAGACACTCAGCTGTGGAACGCCACTTCTTGGCACATGAAGATCTGATTACCACACATTTACTGCTTGTTTTGTAGTTTAGTGGGAACAACAGACCATTTATGGAACAGACCATAACAGAATTAGGTGGCATAATTGAAGATTTTTCTTGGCAATTAAAGCAATCTTATTGTTTCTTCAAGACCTGCTGTTACATGTTTGAAGGCAACGGGCAGTATCTGCAGCCGAGCTTGGTCATATAAGACTCTTCCTGGTTAGTGCTTAGTGTGTAAATGAAAAGGATAAAGTGAAAAGTTTTTTTGTTGTTAATAGCTTTCTTAACTTTGAGATATGTGAACGGGTCCCTCAACAGCAGGCTGTGTAATGACTTGTGAGACTTTTTTTTTCTGGAAAATTGAAAACAAACATTACACAGCACTCGAGTGTCATTGGGTAAATTTAATAACCATCTGCAGCAGTTCTGTGGTACTCAGCCTGACTTTGTTTGACCTCATCAGAGAAATGCAGGCAAAAAGAGAAATTTAACGTCAATAGATAATAAATATGGATCAATTTCCTTTGGCGTATCCAAACAGATTTTGTGGTTTTAACATTTTGCACATTTTCAAAAAATCTTCTGTTGATGGAATATTTATCCTTTAAATCTTGCTGTAAATCTTGTAATCTTGTGGCATTTCTCAGCTGCTGCTTGTTGCCATGCTGAGAGATTTCAGCCAAAGGGGACTGAATGAGGCTAATGAGGCAGATGAGAGGTTAATTAAGTGAAATCAGTTTTTTGGGAGGGGGGTGGGGGGCTGTTTTTAAAAACTGAAACATGAACAGTTTTTAAATCTCATAATAATAATGATTATTTTGAAGTGAAGTCCCCTCATGGGCCTCTTGATTCAGTTCCACATGACATGAAAGCCTAATTGCGTTCAGATGAGTCGTGTTTACCATCAGCTTTTTACAGACTGAGTTTTAGTGTTTGATTTATCTTATATATAGGATAGAAATTGTATTTTAATGTATTACTGCATATGTAACAGACATTGTTTCTCATGTCACCTTCCCCATGCCCAAAGATTGGACATGTTGGCAGAAACCCATGAGTAAACATTTACTGATATATACTGTGTAGTGCCAACTTTCTCCCAGCAGACAGAATACACTGAACCTTGAACCATGAACCAGATGAGTTACAGTGGCAGAAGACCCCACTGGGTGCCACTCCTACCAGCTAACAGGAAACTGTGGCTACAATTCACAGGAGCTCACTAAAATTGGATAATAAAAACTGGAAAAATGTTGCCTGGTCCGATGAGTCTCAATTTCTCGATTTGCATCACGAAAAATCTGCATTGTTTTTTTTTAACATATGAAGATTATTAATTTCAAAAACTCCTTCAGTTTGGATGGTTAAACAGTAATAAAAAATAAAACTTTGTTTGTATAGCACTTTTCAGAAAATAGTTAAAAAGAACATAAAGTGCTTAAAGGACATCGCACTTTAGTTCTGCTTCTTAGTTAATTGTACACTTGTGACCAATGGCTGGTTGATAAATGAATATTCATCATGGAAATTAAGCTATTACCATTATTCAGGTGAACTCCATTACTGAGTGCATTTGGAGTAGCACTGTCCATTAACAAAGAAAAAAAATGTCAATGAACTTGATTTAATTTTAAAAGTAATTTTTCCATGCTACAACATTCATTTTTACATAAAAAAATGCAGAACATTTTAAAAACACTCTTTCAAATTAGAATTGGAGATTAAACGAAAGAGACAGTCCAAACATTTACAATCACACCTCCGTCGCCTCCAGCTGAACATGACATACTAGACTTTGTCACACTGCTGGCGTTCTCCATTATCTCCCTGATGTTACGTCTTGATTAGCGCCCTATTTCATATTTATTTTTAATGTGGGAGGTTACAACTCTGTAATTCCATTTGTTCAATATGATTGTGCTCCAAGGGACTAAAATTAAATTGTCATTGTCTGGACCAGATCTGGACATTGTACAGCGCCCCGGGCCACATCCGGCCCTTTGGTTGTTCCTGACTGGTGAAGTCAGTATAAATTAGGATTCAATCTTAAATACGTACATCATGCAGTTTCTCCTGTTTCAGCCCGCAAACAATCTTTGATACACTCTCCATCAGACAATGGCTTACTGTTTTTTGTTGTGTTTGCTTGTTGTTGGAAATCAGCTCACATTAAAAAAGAAAAAAATGATACAGGGTGATACGTTTTTAACAAGACAAGGACGTGCGCTTAGTTTGTGGAGAGCAAATTAAAGTTTGAATCACTATTACAAGACTAAAGACGCAGAGAGGTGGACTGATGCAGAGCGGGAACAAGCATCTCAAACTTTGCTAGCAAAGCTGCAAAAGCAACAAGGACTTCTTACCAAGCTTTACACATCCAGAGATGGAGCAGTCAAGATCAGCTATGTTATTTCCAACACAATCAAAAGAAACACTACATTCCCTGATGAGGAGTTTATCAAAGAGTGTATGCTTAGATAGGCTATAGGGCTGAAATGGGAATGTTGATTAAATAGTGATAAAAATGTTGAATTTTTATCATTGTCTAATTTTAACATTTACTCTTGCTAATAGCAGTTTATAAAGAAATAAAACTAATATTGAGCAAAATTTAATTTGGCTTATTGACGTGGCTCTCCACAACAGTCCCAGTTTTGCTGGATAAGTAGGAGTAAGTAGTTAAGGAAATGGATGGATGGATGGATGTCAATGCAATCAAATAATCAATGTTTGGTATTCCAGTGCCACCACACTGGAATATGCATGTATGTGCCTTTAGTACTGACAGTTATCTTAGAATGTGTGGACGTGCTGCAGCTATGTTCAGTCTCTTGATTATCAACTTATGAACTATTCCATCAATTTGTTTTGATATTTGGGGTGAAATTTCCTGTTTTTCTTCTTGTCCCAGGCCAAAGCACATTTTGGTTATTTGAGCACTTTTAGAGTGACGGTAACTTGGAAAACAGTGGACACAAAGCCATAGAAGGAAGTAAAGCAGCTCCGCAGTATCTCCTGTATCACGTTCCCGTTGACTTATCTCACCAACAGGGAGATAAAACCAAGAAAGGAGGGTGACTGGAGGGAGAAGCTGGGTTGCAGTGACAACTGTGGAATATTTTGAGATCTGAGTTTATCTATCTGATAAAAGCGTATTAATTTTTACACTTGTTCATAACATAATTGGGATGACTTCTTATTTTAAAAAGAAAATATCACACTGGCATTAATATTGAGACCTTTTTCTCTTCATCATCTTTGAGCTATTTCTACCCTTGTTCATAGATTTATGAATGATGCTCACCTGTCCAACAGTTGAAAAAACATTTATAAATGGAAGTAATCAGGAACAATGAGGACATGTGCTACTACTTGTATTCTGGCCAAACTGGGTATTTGGGGGAGAAAGGGCCTGGTAAGCGACCTGACCACGTAACAGATTGTCACTGGGCTGAGATGTGAGAAACTTCCTTAAGGACTCCACTGAGGAACTCTCACACTGTAATAAACAATTTTTTATGAAACTGTGATTGAACTTTTTGGTCTCAGTTCTAAACCTTGTATCTGGAGGAAGCTGGGCGCCAATTAAAAATCATTTCAGTACCATCACAACCATGAAGCATGGTGGTGGCAGCATCATTCTTGGTGTGCATGTGTGGTAGGGATAGGTTCAGCAGCAGAGACAGGGAGTCTGGTCAGCGTCAAGCTTAATGGCAGTATAGTACACCAAGATGCAAACATGTTCAAGACTGCTCAGGCTAGAAGGTTCTGCTTCCAACATGACAAAAACTCAAAGCGCACAGATGAGACATCAGTGGGTGAGCAATATTTTAGAGAAAA
>VUQK01010535.1:12321-25515 GCA_015106715.1 Bujurquina vittata | reverse complement strand
TGTAGGAAGCAGAACCTTCTAGCCTGATGCAAACATGTTCAAGACTGCTCAGGCTAGAAGGTTCTGCTTCCAACATGACAAAAACTCAAAGCGCACAGATGAGACATCAGTGGGTGAGCAATATTTTAGAGAAAACTAAGGGAACATACTTTATTTGTTTCCTGGCACTGTGTCAAATGGCACGCGGTTACAGCAACATTTCTTTCATTTTAATGACTTCATCGCCAGATAAAGTTGATTTTCTTTGTCAGCTGTGTGTTGGCTGTGTGAAGGTGAAATAGATACTTTTCCTTTCCTAAGTCTTGTCAAGTCTGCGAGTCTGCGTGTGGTTTCTGCTTCTTCCTGAACTCTTGGCAACGGAGATTCTTATCAGCTGATCGCGTTGGCTGTTCTACAACCTGGAGCGAGGCCTATAATACTGGAGGACCCACGGGGAGGCCGCAGGATCGGCTAAGTGGAGGAAATATAAAGCATCTGTTCCAACAATCATCATGGGAAATGTGAAGTCCTTGGACAGTAATATGGATGAGCTTGGTGAGCTGATTAAGACCCACAGAGAATCCCCAGTGTAGCTCGAGGTGTTTCATGGAGACTCACACTTCACAAACCACAGTGTGACTGTACCTGGCGGACAGGGACAGTAATCTGAGTTCTAAGAATAAATGGTATGTTCACACTAGTTGTAAAGTGCTGAAATTCTGGTAATATTATTTTAAAGGAACATGTTTGTGGCCTGAATATTAAACTGCTAGCTGTGGGAATTTGTCCATCTTACCTGCCAAGGCAGTTTTTGTCCCATCATTGCTCTTGCTGTTTGAATCCAGTTTCTCCATCATTTCTCCATTAGCTGCTGCAGAAGTCATCAAACAACTGTGGGTGAATGCATAATGAATGGATTCCGACCAGCCTGTGCACCACTTAGCAGACAGGCAGAACAACACTTTCTCTTTGAGGACAAATGCTGACATTTTTTTCTTCTTCATACACAGTACACATACTGTGTATATTATTAAGCTCCTTATTCGATTTTATTTAGATTCTGAATGCATTGAGCTCTTCACTTTTTTCTATTTTATCAAGCTGCCTCTTTTCTTCAATTATTTTAATATTTTCTGACCTATTTGCTTTTTGGGACTGCCCTTACTTTGTCACGGTATGTTGTTTTTCATTTGTAGGGTACTAAGACAGTAATTTTCCTACTTTTGCAATAAACAGGTCATACTGTATCTCATCTTGAGTGACCAGACCCCTAACTTGACTCAACAGACAAGTACAACGGTGGAAACATTATGCTTTGGGTTTTCTGCTAAAGGTACTGGACAAACTCACGCCATTGAGGGGTCAATGGATGGGGCCATATACCATCAAATCTTGAACAAGAATCTCCGTCCCTCAGCCAGAACACTGAAGATGAGTCACAGATGGCAAGACAACAAAGGATTGGCTTAAGAAGAAACAAATCAGGGTCATGAAGTGGCCTAGCCAGGCTTTAGACCTCAATCTTATAGAAAATCTGTGGAGGGCGCTGAAGCTTCCAGTTGCCAAGCAGCCGCCCAGAAACCTAAAGAATTTAGAGAGTTTCTGTATAGGGGAGCGAGCCAAAATCCCAGATGTGTGCAAACCTGGTGACCAACTACAAGAAATGGCTTACTGTCATGTACTAAGTCATGTGCTTATTTCACTCAGTGACATGTAAATCAATTTATAATGGCTAGTTCGTTTTTTGTGGATTTTTAAGGTTCATATTCTGTCTCTCCCTCCGTTAAAATTAAACTGCCATTAAAAATGAGAGATTTCAAATCTTTGGAAGTGAGCAAACTTACAAAGTTACTTAATTCTTTCCCCCACTGATCCAGTGATTTTAAGGTACGGGACAATAATTGCTCCTACGTGCATCCCATGCTGGCAGAAGGTGTGGAAAACTTGACTCAAAGCAGTAATCACTGCAATGCACTGCTGCCACTGCAATGCTTCAACTAACCACACAGTAAATGGTCAGAAAAGTTCATTTTTTCTGTTTTAAAACAAGTTTGCAATAAATTCTAATTCCATTCATGCCATTTTGGAGTATTGAATGTAGATTGGTGATAGAAAATGTGATATTACAACCATAACAAACTGAAAAAATGTAAATGGATCTGTCTATTATATGGGGGGTACTTCTTATCATTCTTAGTCAATTTAACCCAAGACCTATATCCATTCTATGAAATACAACCAATTTGTCAACTTCAACTAGCTGCTATGGAGAAATCAGTACAGGTCTCTGAATAATCTGCTTTAAAGCTTGTTGAAAAGCATTTGATTGAATTGCTAATACATACACAAAGCCTGAATTCATTTGTTAAAGCAAATAACTGTTTTCCATCCATGTTTTTCTTCTAAGGGTGTGCCTGCTTCACTTGGTGTTTATTAGGTTTATCACAATCCCTTCATCCCCTAGACCATGCCACATCTTTACAAATCACATCAGCCAGCTGTAACATATGCCTGAGAACGTCTCATAACCACTCCCAGTTTCAGTTTGCTGCTTGGAGGAACTGGGATGAGTTTCAAAAGAGTGTGGAATTGGACGATTTCATTTCTATCTGTGCCTTCCAGGGCTCTTTTTTCCTGGCACGTATACAGCTGTTTCTCAGCAAAAAAGAAAGAAAAAAGAAATGCCAGTGCTTCTACACTGCAATTCTTTTTTTTTTTTCATGTAAAGTTTCTCCATCCTTTGTCTCTCCAGCTATCACTTCTGTTTTCCTGGCTGTCAGAACTTGTTCTTAAAGGATTGTCTGATGTCATGCAAAAGCTGTGTAGAGCTAGACGTCAAAAAAAATAAACACTGAGAAATTGAGCAGGAAATTGCAACCATCAGACAAACAATGTATGTTCTTTGGGGTTAGAGTCCTGTGGATGAAGGTCATGAGATTATTATAGCTTTACCGTTCCTATTAAGCGCAAACACTTTCCCATTTTTCCAGTCGTGGCAGCGTGTTTTTGTGAAAAAAATACCTTGATGACTGTTTTAAGAAAATCACAGAGGAGATCGTGTGAACACAAAAACATCCCTTTGACGTGCACTACAAGCTGATATCTGCTGCACTGTTACTACAAGCTTAGTATTTGGCACCAGGCAGAATCCTTGTGATTTTTATTTCGTTAATTTTGAAAATATCTTTTGTTTGCTTTTTTTTTTTTTAATAAAAGTTCAATCACATGACAATACAAGTAGTAGCCAAATGGTTACATTTTAAATCAGTGGGCAGATATTACATTAAACACTGGAAAAAACAGTACAGGAGAAAGCTAGTGAAAACCTGCAGCAGCTGAAGAGCTCAAAGGGAAACAATGTGTATAGCAGAGCGTATGCAGTGTAAATAAATAATATATCACAAAATAAACAATGCAGGCAGCTAAAGAGTGACAGTTTCAAATCCCATTAGTTCACAGATAACATAGGTGAAACCACTAGAAGCACAATCTGTCATCACAAACAAAAAGCCAGCTTCCACTTTTCACGGATCACTTCACACATACTTTGTTCTTAGTTTTCCTCTTGATTGCCTTCTCCGGGTACCAGCCTTATTTTTTTCCCAGCACAAAAGCTTCCTCAGCTCATGGTAATAACTTCCTTTATTCTTAAGTAACTCCTTGTTGTACCTGAACCTAGCTGGGCACCTCACACTGTATTTCTTGTCTATGATATTGCACGGTAATTGTAACATTTCCAAAGCTTCGTACTTGAGCAAATTAATTAGGACATTCAGTAAAAGAATATGTTGGCTCATGCCTCCCTTTTTACAAGTTGTGTGATTTAAAGTCCAAAGCTATCTTGCATCTTTTTTTTCCCAAAAGTTGGAAATCAATAAAATAAACAGAGATGATGACACATGTCCTGGCTAAATTTCCACCGCCATGACACAAAAAGTGATTCATAGGTAATTCAGTGTGAAAGTCTGAGCAGCTGTGGTGATTCATCTTTAATGTTTAATTGTGTCGTTATATCACTCTTAGTGGTGAAATATTCTTCAAATTTTTTATTTTTATTTTTTTTACAGTCTTGGTTGGTAAAGGTCAGGAAAAAACATTGCTTTTAGGGGTTCTTTCTTGGGAGTTGTGCACCCTGTACTCTTGTTTGCTTTTTGCACATACTCCAGCTGCGTAATCCTTGGCGATCACATTATTTCAGGGATAAAGACCTGAGGTGAGGCATGCTCTGACTACAGATGTGTCCCTGCAATGCCAACACAGAACAAAGCAGCTTTGCAGTAGTAGGAAGGACACCTGTCCTTCTAAGGGGCAGCATTTCATTTGCTTTCTTCTCATTTGCCAACATGCCACATACAATTTTATTTGTTACTGCTGCCAGTCGAGGCTCCACGGGGTGCGAGTGAGACCCATTTCCAAGCTGCCGTATGAGGATGCTGTGAGACTTAGAAAACAATAATTATTCAGAAGGAATTCAACAATAAAACATATTTTTGTTTACTCAGATCAGTTTTGTTGTCTACTAAAATCTTCCCAAATAAGCAAATCTAATGTTAATAATGTAAGAGATTGCCCAAGAGGTGAAGGAAAGGCAGACAAAGCAAAAGACTGGAAGGAAACAGTCTAACTAAATCGCAGCTCCTTGTTTTTCTAAGCTGCTGACATTTCGACTAAGTTGATTTTATTAACTCATGCGCTGCCATTTCCATAAATCTCCAGTTGTCTCCTACCTGATGTTTCCCTTAATGATCTATGTGAAATGGATAGAGAATGAAATGTGTTCAATAGAGCCAGATTACACTTTCAGTTGTCAGGGGGATTGTAAATATGATAATACAATTGAAGAGAAGAAAAACATCAGCTTTGCTTCGATACGTGAAGAAGATTGTGCGTGTAATCATTTCAACGGCTTGTAAATTAAAGGGTTCCTTGGAGACAGCACATAGTGTCCATGTTGTCAGATCTATTATCAGCAAGAGGGTTGTCATAGGGGGGCAACTACATGATCCTGTGTGCTATGAGATTACAGCTGTCCACAGTTGCCCTGTGTGTTATTGACTGTACTCTCTGTTCTGTCGACCTGCTTCATCATGCAGTAAGACCAAGAGAGATGCACATAAACACGCAACACTCTGTGGAGCCCGTGCAGACAGATGCTTCACAGGGACTGATGCCATTTATACCCATAGACGCCCACATATGACACTCTTGAAGCCGCTCCATTAAAGTGAATGTCCTATGCACTATCCTGTTGCATTTCCACTATTTCCACTTAGACCGATTGTCTGCTATGTGCATCCCAGCTAAAGTGTTGCAGTTCATCCATAATGCATGCTAATGTGATACAAAATTTACAGTCGCATCGCCTTCCACTGCCCAGTGGACATCATTTAGTCTTTTTGAAAGATATGATTATTAATCTAAAGAATTTCTGGGACTGGGAAGCTGTTCATATTCCTTCTTTGTATTTATTAAGAAACTCAATTTTTTTTGCACAAAGAATACTCTAGCTGTTAAATGTTGTTTTGCTCATTTTGTACTGGACTGTGCATAAATGAAAAAAGTGCTTATAGCAAAGTAAAGTAACCTTTGTCTTCAATAGAGTTTCTGTTTAATTCTTACAAAGCAGGCCTAAAGCAGCTGCCTTTGAGTACATGTTGATAGTAACATTTTAATTGCAGAGTAGTGGAAGGCCATGCTGTCTGTTTTCCTGGAAGGACAATAGAGGCAATTTAATGTCTGACTTCTGTTCTGTAATATACCTTTGCCCCTAAAGTGAGACACTCAGAGAGCAGCCTGCAGGTACAGATGTTTGCTATTTGCCGTGTAATTGCAGAAACAGTGAAGTGACTAAACATTGTGCAAATGAAACAGTACATACTAACAAAATTAAATGTAGTTGGTAGTTGTTTGCTAAAGCTACAAAATCAGGTTCCAGAGGAAGCAAACTTTAAAAAAAAACAAAAAAAAAACATTCCCAAAACATGCAGCTCTGTGTGCACACTGTTTGTGTAAACCCACTCTTATTAAATACCCCAGGGACCCCTTCTGCCTCACATTTTTTCTACCCTCAGTACATTTCACTCTGTAAAGTCTATATGCACTTCTCCATCTACTATCTGCACGCCAAGAAGCATTAAAGTTCAATTTATCCATTTAAAGTGAGTTAAAACTTTCTGAAAGAACAGTGTAGAGTCCTCGAGGACTATGTGACAGATGTTGTCAGTTGCCTTCATCTTCTCTGGTTAGTGTAACGCTGTGGACAACAGTTGTTCTTGAATACTGAATATATATTTTAAGGAGTTCTGGGGAAATTAATGTATGAATTCAGAATGTAAAAAAAAAAGTGAAGTATTAATGTTAAAAATAGATGTTCGTATTCAGAGTTGGACACGCTTATGAAATCATGCCAACAGCTCTCCAAACTGCGTTGTAGCTTAACCTCTGTGGAACTAATTAGGACCTCACATTACACTTGCCTGAAAGTATTTGCATTCCCAGGTGGCAACTCCAAACCAATTCTGCAAGTCAGATATTCTAAACAGGACAGCCAATGCAGTCAGTCAGTCTGATTGCACGACTGACCACAATGCCACTCTGTAAAAGTGACACTGTAGAGTTAATTGCTGTTGACATGCAGGGCACATTTTGGTGCCGCAGTTTGCTTGATTTCCTGTCTTTGGGTCTATCATGAAAACACACCAGTCTTTCTGTCCACATCAAGGTAATTACATTTTAAGCTAAGAAGACATGCGCTTCCATTCAGGATTGTGTACAGAGTCATATATGCAGGAGTTATTGGTATGCATCATATGGCCCCCTTCTATGCACAGTCCAACAGGCTGAGCACCACTGAGACGGTGTAATGGAATAGCTCAGCCCTCCACATCCATCTTAGCAAGACCGAGTGGAATGTCTCAACCCTACTATCCGCACAAAATGAATGACCACTTATGGTCCTTTTCATACATATGAGGAAGCAATCTGGTGCGTGTGTGTGCATGCGTGTGTGTGCGTCTTCATTTTTATTCTGCTCATGCCCTAAATATGGCAATCATTTGGCTTTTTTCTTTTTAATATTTATTTGGTTAACGATGAGTTGATAAGGAACTCACAAAACACATTCGAATTTCTCACATGCAGTTTAACGCTGAGGTGAATAACAATGATGTGTCCAAGTTCTTTTGCACCCTGTTGGTATTTCAGACTGATTGCGATGTTTTGACAAGTTGTGCAACATTAAATTAAAATGTGGGCTAATTGTGTAATAACTGTTAATTTAAATTCCCTCTTTATATTGTGTAATTGAGAGTTTGCTGCATTTCCATTTATTTATTTTTTTGTGGTCAACAAGCTCTTTGTAAGAGCCTATGCTTTTATTATTTAGTAACAGACTTCAATGTCCTATCCTCAGTAATAAATTCAGAACCATCCAAAATCTCGCAGTCCTTTGATCTCCGAGTTATTCTCCTGTTTTTCTCTTTTTGAACATGCTTAGCCTAATGATGCATATCATATTCATCATTCATTTTTCCACATACAGTATATAACAGCTGGCTTTTAGAGACATTTGTTATCACACAATTTAATAATGTATAATCTTATTTAGGGTATGGTATGCTGCTTTACTGTGACTCATTTTAACTTATTAGCCCCCAAATCAGATTCAAGATAAAGATGTTTTATTAAGTCATTAGGAAGAAATCTCTTTTGCGCTTTCCCACAGGACATCCTCCCTGATATAATTAGTTGAAAATATGAGGAAAGTTATCATAGCAGATGTGACATCTCTGCATGAAACCGGGCCCCAAGTGCACTCAGGTTAAGATGGCAAAACACTGTTCCAATTAAACACTGCCCGAAGTTTCCTTCCAGTGTTCATTAAACACTGAGATAAATGCAGTAAGCTGCACTATTATAAATGCAATTGATTAAAGTCTGTCAGGGTAAATGTGTTCATTGCCATCTATAATTTCCTCATTTGAGCTTCTGTTGTTTCTAAATTAGTTGTACACGTCTTATTGTAATTATTTCAGTAACTTATGTTCACTCCAGCTTCATCCATGCTAAGTATAATTTGTAATTATACTTAGCATGGATGAGACAGGAAGTCAGTTAACAAATTAAATCAAATCCAGTTTCTGCTCTGTGATCCATGCAAGCTGGAAGACTCAGCAGAGAAAAATAAGCATATTCAGTGGGAGCTTGTCAACAGAGGTCTTGAAGAATGTGTGAGCAAATTACTGGTGACTGTGCACACCAGTCCTAGTTAAAAGAAAGTACACCCTTTTTAAATTCTACTGTATTATGTATCAGGTCATGGTGAAAAATACTACGGTCCACCCTTATGAAGAGTAGCAGCCAGGCGCTGCTAATCAAATGCACGTAATTGATAATCATCAACTGTGACCACCTCTATAACAGCTTTATAAATGTTTTGGCAGTTTGCTGGTCTGGAGCATTCGGGTGTGCGTTAACACAGTGCTATGGTGGAAAGACATGAGAGGTGATCTTAGAGTTCTCTGAAAAGGGTTATGAAGTCATTTGCAAACACTTTGAGGTAATCTTTCTAAAGAGCAAAAGATTATTTAAAAATGGAAAACAACAGATAGCTGCCGATGTTTCCAAGATTGGGCGTGCTGGCAAATTCAGCCCAACGTCATACTGTGTAAAAAAAAAAAGCCCAAGAGCTTCATCTCAGACTCTACAGACCTCAGTTATCATGTTAAATGTTAAAGTTCCTGACGGTACAATTAAAAAAAGGCTGAACAAGTATGGCTTGTTTGGAAGGGTTGCCAGGAGAAAGCCTCTTCTCTCTAAAAAGAACATAGCAGCACGGTTTAGGTTTGCAAAGTAGCATCTCAACAAACCACAAGACTTCTGGAACAATGTGCTTTGGACAGACGCAACCAAAGTGGAGATGTTTGTCCATAATGCACAGCACCACAGCATATGAACCTCATTAAAACTTTTTTGAGTCACTGAGTGGACCATGAACTCTCCTGTATACCAAAGTTTTCTAGAGATAAATGTGAGACCAGGTAAAGTTTGGCCCAAAATGTGTCATGCAACAGAACAAAGATCCCAAGCACAGAAGCAAACACAACAGACAGAACAGCTGAAAAAGATAAGAATGAAGGTGTTGCAATGGCCCAGTCAAAGTCCGGACCTCAACCTGACTGAACTGCTGTGGCAGGACCTTGAGAGAGCTGTGCATAAATGAGTGC
Organism: Bujurquina vittata; assembly: GCA_015106715.1. Classification (NCBI taxonomy): domain Eukaryota; kingdom Metazoa; phylum Chordata; class Actinopteri; order Cichliformes; family Cichlidae; genus Bujurquina; species Bujurquina vittata. Next base: position 16,312 of record VUQK01010535.1, on the reverse strand, counting down.
ACATCCTCCACACTGGTGTGAAAGACTGAGAAAGGCATGCTGAAAATGACTACTTCAAATCATTGGGTGAACTCAGTTCACTCACGTCTTCTACATTTTAGCTTATATTTTAAATAAATAATGACAGTGTAACATGTTGTGCATTGTTTATCTGAGGTTTTATTTACCTAATTTTGAAATCTCGTAAGGACTAGATCATTTTTTAATTATGTAAACCTTAGAATTAACAGAGGGTGTCCTTTATTTTTTCCATTACTGTATGTGGAGCCATAGCATCACAATTCACAAGAGCAAAAAAAAGTGTTACAAATACCATCTGCCAACAGTATTTTATTTTTTTTGTTTTTTTATTTTTTTGTTGATGGTGGTGGCAGCATGTTTTCTTAAAAAATCATGTTGCCAAGGGCTTTCTTTACATTTTCCCCTTATGAAATGAGCCTACACATTTACTCTTGCTAAAATCAAGGCCAGTTTGTACCATTTGATTACGCTGAAGTACTTGGTACCAGATTAAGCCAATGTAATGTTTATGCTAATTATTAGCTGTAAAGAGTCAGAAAGAAGTAATTCATCTGCAAAAGACAAAACAGTACAATAGATTTGTGCAGCTTTATATGCAGTACATTCCTGGTTTATTGTGCCAACGACTTTGATGTATGTCCTGGGACGTCTGCAGATCAAACAAGTCATCAAATTTTAAAGTAATAACATAAAAGGAGTGAAACTGATTGATATAAACAGCCTTAAAAGGTAGCCTAAAGTATCACCTTCCTAGTATTCCTTTGTAGTCTCCTTTGTGCTATTGATTATAATGAACTGGAACAAACAGGTAGTGACAAGTCCTTGTGTGGGCATAATAACAGGTTATAATGGATGGAAATAAAAATAGTGGACTTCCCTATTTTGCTTGGAATAGATGCATAGTCCCTACAAGTACCCAGAGTATGCAGTTGTGTCCTTCAACAAGAAGCACCCTAATTGCTAAAATGAAATTTCCAAAGTAGAAGCACGGAACCGATTCGTACCACTGGAAAGCTTCACTGAGGAACGTGTTGTGCTTTTAGATGAAGCTCAAGCTAAAGCAGTGGTTGTTATTACACAGGATTATTTCAGAGTTGCTTTGAATTAAGGACAGGTCCCAGGAGTCCAGGTCTGTCCATAAAGGTCACTGTGTCCCCAAATTCTACTAACAGACTTTTAAAACTACAGTATAAGCAAAATTACATCCTACAATTTGGTCATGAAAAAGTTGAACACCCACATTGCCATAAAGTTATTACAGTAAAAACTAAGCTCATGTAAACGATCCAGTAGCTTTGTGCATTTGCAGCAGTCACAGCAGCATGACTGAGGAGGATACAGCTTTTGGAGTGTTTGCAAGCCAGACTTTGCGACGTAGCCCCATATGTCTCTTTGGAACGAAAATAAAGGTAATCATTTAGCTAGTTTTAGAGCACGATCTCACTCAAAAACAGTGAAACAAATGGAAATGTGTTGAGTTTATTCTGCACTCACAGTTGGTGACCCCAACTGTCTTGGTGAGTTTATTAATCCAATTCTGCACTTGAAAAAAATGTCCCTCCTGTTTTGCACTCTGTGCCATCAAAAGCAGATATTTGTGGCTACATTCTTCTATGAGCATATTGTGCAATCATGATCGTAATTATGCATATTGGTTCATGAAGTGATTTAAAAGATGTTATTTATGCTTGAATTTCTTGATTTGTGAGTTGAGCCAAATGCACCATTGTCAGGTTGGTTGCTCATGCAGCCCATGTCGTCTGGTGCTGACTATGGCGCTAGCTATAGCTACAGTAAGACTAGAAAGCAGTCATGGCTCACATGGGGTTTGAAGGTTTCTTACTAAAGAGTTTGGATAGTGATTCTTTTTTTGTTTTGTTTTTTTAAATCAACCACAAAACTGTTTCATGATCTTTTTTTACCTTTCATTTAACAGCTGGCATTTTTACAACCTTCAGTAGAGACCAAAAATGTGTTTCTGGGGCTGGGTACCTCATGTTAATGATATTTTGTGGGGCTACACATTATAGCAAAGCATTGTGTGAAATTAAGAATTAAGACAATAAACCTGTCTCATCTGTTAGCTGCACATGCCCTGTGTAAACACAGGAGGCTTGATAAACAACCTCAATCTAGTAACTGAATGTTTTTTTTTTTAGCAAAAGGTCAACAGCTCCTGTGTGAAAAATGTTGACACGTAATTGAAAACATGATGAATAGCTATGTAAAGGGATAATAAGGACAATAGCACACTGAGTCGCAGATTTACTACTGAGGCAGATGAACCAGGTATCACGTAAAGTGGTGACATAAGTGATGTTGACATCCACCTATTCATAAACCAATTAAAGATCCAAGTTGTTCATGCCGTCTCAACACCAACAGCAACAAGATTACTCCCAAATCACTTTGTTCACATGGAGAAAAGCTGGGAATTGTAGTCTTCCAGCTGTTCTAAGCATTTTAAGAGAGAAACAGAATCGCATCAGTTGCAGGGTTTTACTTTGAGGATACTAAAATCATTTTGGCTCTTAAAAGTTATGTTTTGGGAGTCTAATGGTTTCTGAGTATACACATTAAACTCTGCCGACATGTTAGTGTTTTATGTCTTATGAGTTGGTTTCAGCAGTGCTATTGATGTTTGAGTTGGTTTCTGCTCTGGATTGTCTCTTTTTGAATAGAAGATAATGAAGGAAAAATGATGTGAAAATAACAGCTACTCAGACTGAAGAAAAAACCTGACACTAATACAGGGTAAGCATGATCCTCGGTCTTGCTCTTAATGGGGTGATAGAGGACTTACTGATAAGCTAATAATAGCTTTCATTTGGTAAGAGGATTATGTTTTGTTTCAATTAAATGGGATTATTAACCTCTGATTCTATTCTCTTTGGTGTTGGTCAGGATCATGAGAAAAAGTTCACTTTCATGATTGCTGCCCACTGTCTAACAATAACTCCATTACACTCATATAACTGCTGAAGCATGAAGCTGGGATGAATAGTTAGTGCACTAAGAAACTTATGCTTCTGTAGGACAGTGATATAATCATAAATGCAAATGCAATACTGGTAAAATTATCTTCTAAATCTATAGTCAGTAGTCTAGCTGTCTGTCCTGTGGAATATTTAAACACTCAGCAGTCAGATGTCATAATTTAAAAATGTAATTTGACGATAAAAGATGTTCTGACTCAGTATGCTTTTAACCTCCTGAGACCCAAGCGCTTGTCTCCTAGCTACATTATATTGCCAAAAGTATTCACTCACCCATCCAAATCATTGAATTCAGGTGTCAATCATTCCATGGCCACAGGTGTATAAAACCAAGCACCTAGGCATGCCGAGTGCTTCTACAAGCATTTGTGAAAGAATGGGTCGCTCTCGGGAGCTCCGTGAATTCCAGCGTGGTACCGTGATCGGATGTTGCCTGTGCAACAAGTCCAGTCATAAAATTTCCTCATGACTAAATATTCCACAGTCAACTGTTAGTATTGTCATTCCCAAGCTATTGGAATTGCTGCAAAGCAGGCCATGTAAAATAACAGAGCGGGGTCAGCTGAGGTGTTTACTGAGCTGAGTTCACCAACTTTCTGCAGAGTCTGTCACTACAGACCTTCAAACTTCATGTGGCCTTCGGATTAGCTCAAAAACAGTGCGTAGAGAGCTTCAGTGAATGGATTTCCATGGCCGAGCACCTGTCTTGCATGCAGTGGTGTAATGCACACCACCACTCAACTCTAGAGCAGTGGAAATGTGGAATACCAGAAGTGGTAGATCCACCACTGGCACCACGCGCTTTTCACAGATGAGGTCAGGGTCACCCTGAGCATATGTGACAGACATGAAAGAGTCAGGAGAAGCCATAGATACCAGTATGCTTTCTGTAACATTGTTCAGCACGACTGGTTTGGTGGTGGGTCAAAGATGGTCGGGGGGGGGGGGGGGAGGGGGCCTCCCTGCCTGCCCCC
>VUQK01010534.1:3806-22989 GCA_015106715.1 Bujurquina vittata | reverse complement strand
TCCTGCTGAGTAGTTATATTTTTATACAGATTTTATAGCTAAACAAATAAAAAGTCTACATCAATGAAAAAGTCAAAATATATTGAAGGGGTGATGAAAAAATTACTACCAAGTCAGTTCTCTTACTACCTTTTACTACCCCGCGGAAACCCTGTTTAAGTCCGAAGCGCTCCCACACTGTTCAACTTTGAAACCAATTCCATTTTGTATTTTCTCCCCCAGTGTCAAATAGCGTTTGTTTAGTTTGTTAGCTCCTCACGGGGCTCTATGCACAAGACAATGCGCCTCAGCTGGCTATGACGCCATAGTTCACTCCCCGTTACGCTAAGGAAAAGAGAAATGGAGGGGACAGTGGAGAGCACCAGAGTTAGAAACGATAAAGCCGATAAATAAAAATTGTCTACCTCATTTTAACTTATCGTGCGATTAATTAATTTATTGTTTATCGCGACAGGCCTAGTGTTCGTCTATATTTTTCTTCAGTTAAAGCCAAAGCTGCTACATTCATACATTCACCATGCACTGGCTTTCCTTTGCCATCTGTGCACTAGCCCGTTTATAAAGAGGACAAACCAGGCATGTAGTCTTGTTTTCATAGAGGATACATTATATTGTAAAAACAACTGAGCTTTGCAGGTTTTATTAATCATTAGTCAGGTCAGAGAAAATAGTACATTTGTTTGGGAATGTTTTCTGCTGTGGATCAGTACACATTTCTTACTATAGCACATAGACCCCTCAAAAGGGAGAAACCTAAACCTAACTTAACCTAATTAATAATTAACAGCAAATTAATCTTGGCTCACATCCTGGCTACTGCTCTCAAGAAAACCAAACTCAATATTATTGTCACATCACAAAGCAGCCATGTCAGGGGGTGAAAAATCAAAAGTAAATACTGGACTTATACTGGACTTATAGCCAGGGTGTGTTGACCAAATGGGTGTTGCTGCCTTTTGAAGCATTTTTTTACTGCAGTGATCTGACAGTTAACATGGCTGGATGTGAGCTTAATTGTACAAGAGGTGCATAATCCAGTGTTGGTGAGTCGCTTACAAATTGATACAGTTTTTGAGTTTATGTTTTTCCTGTTCATCTTTGTTGCAGCCATGAGAACTCTAGTGGCTATTACCGTACTTCCGTCTACTTCCTGTCCAAGATCTTTGCCGATCTCATTCCCAATCGCGTGATCCCCATCTTTGTGTTTTCAGCCATTGCCTACTATATGATGGGTAACAACATCCTTGCATGCAAGCACATACACACCCAGAAAATACACATCATGTTGTATCATGAAGATTTTCTGATGCGGTCAGTTACCAAGAGCAGAGCTGCGCCTGTTTTATTCACATCCATGAAATGTCTTATTTAGGACTCATTCTGAAATCTCGTAAGTTAGAGTTTGGAAGCGGTAAATAAGGAAACAGGCTAATTCTTTCTGCTCAGGCTCAGCTTCATATCAAGGGTGTTCCAGTTTTGATGAATAAAATCTGAACCCCAGTATCATATATCTTCCTAATTAACCCCGCTGTTGATTACTTTTCACTTGGAAGCTTCCGTGTGATCTCATTGCCACTGTACCAGGAGGAGCCTGCTAAATAATTTTCTGCCTTCCTGTGTTTATGTCTCCACCGTTCAATCAGGGATGAAGTCTGCCTTTGAGGCGTTCCTCTGCTTTGCTCTGACCATGTCTCTGGTCAGTCTGGCAGGAGTTAGTCTTGCCTTCCTCGTCTCAGCAAGCGTTTCTTCATTTGCGATGGCAAACATCCTCATTGCTTTACCATTCGTCTTCATGATGGTGAGATGCTAAGACGCACATGTGACATGTACATAAGCGATCATAATGGGCACTTAAGAATACTATTCCCTCTTTTACCCCATCATTCTTATGTTTTAGGTCTTCGGTGGTTATCTTGTCAATCTCAATTCCATGCTGAGCTGGCTCTCTTGGCTGAAATGGATCAGTATCTTCAGATACGGATTGAATGTAAGACATGGAAAGCGAGACAGAAGGATTTGTAAATGAGAATGAGACCACTGGGGCTGATTTTAATGTGTCTTTATCCAAAGTGAGGAGGTTTTTCAGCCTGATCTTTTTGTCTGTCTTAGGCTGTATTTGTCAACGAGCTGAAAGGACAGCTGTTCTACACCAACACCACAGTGTGAGTAAGATAACAAAGCCACTGTTTAAGCGCACACGCACGCACACAGATTAAATGTGTCTCGCCTGTACTGCAGCATCCTAGGGGAAGTGTTCCTAGACGGCCAGGACATCGATTACTCCGTGTGGGGCTTCTGGCAGAACGAGGTGGCCCTGATGGGAATCACACTTGTCTGCATGTTCCTGGCCTACGTGCAGCTGCGACGAATCAACCGTTGGAAATAATGTCCATCCTTCTCTTTGTGTGTCCATAAGCAGCCACCATGTATTTTTCTTACTAACGGGGAAAAAAATGCTGGAGAGCTATTATTTTATATAGTTGCACCAGACAGAACTTTCTTATATCATAATTTAATTTATTTAAAATTAATTATGTGGTAAAACATTACACTAAGAATGTCACACTCACTGAAGCTCTACAGCATTAACCATCACACGTGTTTTAACATTTGACTCCCAGGTGGATAAGCTGCTATACTAAGCACACTTGGTGTGTGCACGAGGGAACGTCTGACAACTGCCAAGCCAACCTCTTAAGTCCTTAGAAAGCTACTTAGTGCATAAGACAGTGTTGGCTACAGTAAAGAAAATATGCACGTGGAATGTTTGTGTCTTGTTTTGAAAAAGCAAAGTTTTAAAAGTTTCTCTGTGCTTCAGGTAAAACTGAATAATAAGTGCATTTCCCATTCATTCATGTTGAAACTGTTAAATTTAGTCCAGTGAACATTTGATGTTTTTTTTTTAAATGAATACAAGTTTCACAAAAATGTGATGTTGATAAAATAAACGTATTAAAATAAAGTTGCTCTGTGCCCGAGCATGCACTCTCACCTGCAGCACAGTCAGTGAAAAGTTATTTATTGTCTTCTTTGCACGTTCCCACCGTGTTAGGAAGTCATGGGAAAAAATTCAGTGGGTCTTACTTAACACCTGAGCCTCAAAAAATTGCAGGTTTCCAGAACTTAGCCCTTAAAGTTGTAATTCAAAAGGGGAAAGATTCATAGTATCACGCAGTTCTTATTCTAGAAACATAAACTTGACAGATAACGTGTGTAACAGGAACTAATATTGGAGTCCACTTCAGAAGCTTTTCACACTGCTCCTGCTCAGCCTGCTGCCTGCTGTCACCGGTGTGTTCTCCAGTCCGCGGAGCCACTCTGTACATTTGAGCATCACACGCTCATCCACACCGAAGTCCTCTTCCTCATACTCCACATCGTCATACTTATGTTGCTCATTCAACAGGGAGATTTTCACAATTGAGCTTAAGTCTCCCAGTTCTGTATCGGCGTTTTTAGCGGTGATCCTGCTGCTGTGAGAGCCGTTTCTCTGACTTTTCGACACATTTTCCCTCCTGCGTCTGCTGGAATCTGCGGCGCTTCCAGGAGCGCTGGCTCCGCTTCCGGGATTTCTGGCAGCTGAACGTTGCCGTCTCTCGCTGTTCCTCCGCTGAAGCAGCAGGACAGCCTCAGGTGTGAGAGTTAGAGTGAATCGGACCTCCTCTTGAGCCTTGCTCCGTGGCTTCACCTGTGATTCACTCTTTACAGCACTGTGGCCGGCGTGTTTGTGCTGCTGTCGTTTAGTCAGAGAGTCCCCTGAGCTGGTGACGGGAGAGCTGCCCGTCTGTGATGAAGGCAGTGAGCCGTCCCTTCTCTTCGCCCCCGACACTCCTTTGGTTGTTCGTAGATTATTCCCGGGCTGACTCTTCTTCCCCAATTGTTTCAAGTTTAAAGCCAATCTGTCCTTCACCGAGCCGCCCTTGTCGTCTTTTAAAGTGCTAGTTTTGGACACAGTAGATGCCGATGAAGTGCTGTTAGGCCTCTCCTTCCCAGTGAGTCCTGACACAGAGCGTACAATGGACACAGGTGGGATGAACGGCATTTTGGCAACGCACAGCATCAAGTAAGAGAGGAGCGCACTTTTGCTTGTGAAGAGTTGAACGAAAAAAGAAGTTGGAACTATGGAGGAAAGCGATTTTCTGATGGAGACGAGAGATACTGATGCATCTTCAGCCATGCAAGGGTCAGACTGCAAGCGCGTCTTTGCCAAGACCCACCAGCGCTCGGCTACCCAGGATCCACATATCCTGACGCCTTATACCTGAGCTTTGAGAGGGATGGCGTTGGCACGCTTCACACACGCACACACATACAAAAAAAATGCTCGTCACGCCGAGGCTCAAACTAAAATAAACCTACTCATGTAATCCTCCACTGTGATTAGGGAGGGCACATTTACTACGCACAGTACAGGCGCACATGCAGGCCTAATGCGCGCTGGATGCTTGTATGGCCGTGGGTGTGCCGTGAACAATGAACTGTGGAAAGCAACGCCAACTGAAGCATGAAACTTGATTCTTGGGATTTACTTCAAGTATACTTCACTCTTTCCCCTTTTGTCTAAAATGCTTTTCTACCAAGCTTAGAATTTCTTTTATTTAAAAGAAAAACACGTGAAAGATTGGCACAGAACACGTTTATTTAATACGATTATTTCACAATTTGAATTAAAACGTTATAAAAAAATGCTAAATATTTAACTTTACATGACAGGAACTTGTGCGTGCTCTTTTATCCAAACGAACATATTTTTCCCCTCCAGTAGTGCGTGTTCACTCGCAGCATTGCTTCTTGTGCACATGTAGAACCAGTCGACAGCGGGGACAAACGTGGTAGGCGTCCTTGAAGTGGTTTGCAAACAAAGGAATCAGGCAGCAGCCGAGCACCAACCTGTGAGGTGGAAAAATGACACTAATCTCCAAATTTTTGAAGTGTGAGTGATCGATGCCGGGGTACCGAGGCAGCCAGACTGTGTTTGAATGACTCTCACCCGCATAACGCAAACACGAGGCACATGAGCCACGCGAAAGTCCCAGCTTTAAAGGTGACCTGTGTGGTGACCTGAGTCCGGCAGGACGGGCATGTTGCCAGACTGGGAGAGCGTCGCAGCTCAGGCTCATAGCTCACAAACTTTGCCCTGGGAGTATGTGAAGGGGCATCATACACTGCAGAGGAGAGAATAAAAATGAAGGCCTACATGAAAACTTGAACACATCTGAATTGGACTTTAAATCAAAACCAGCAGCTTAAAGATATAAAGACATATGTTTAAACTAAGTGGTGAGCAAACGTGACATTCAAAATAGAGATAGAGGAGTCTGTACCTGGTAGAGGCGAGAGCGTTTGGGTGGGCAGGCAAACTGCTGAAGACAAGGACGAAGAAGGCAGGTGTAGTGGTGGACGGGTGAAAGGCGAGTGGACTTTGTAGACTTTTACATCTTGACTTGGATTACTTCCCTCTGGAAAAAAAAAAGGGATGCATAGTGACATTTTTTGTTTTTCCAATTGCAGGCTGTACAAACTGAGCAATGCTTGAGATAAGAAGTCACTTTACCTGGTAAGGAGTGTGGCAGAGGTGTAGGAAATGGCTCATCCACTTTTGGCAATGATTCCATTTAACAAGCCTGAGGGAGTATAAGGGGGGGAAAAAACCTCCTAGAACATGCTTCGTTTGTTTGTGTCCAGCAGGAGTTTATCAGTAGATGTACCAGGTGCAATTAATTGAATTCTCATCTGATTGGTTCAAGAAGCTATTTCCCATAGTTCATAGTGCAGAATGCTGAAGCTAAGTCTCCCCAAGCAGCTTTCTTGCGTAATTTTATTCCAGTGAAAAACTGCATAGTAAACCTCATGGCATTAGTTACATAAATCCCACTGACTCTGTGAGATTTTAAGGTTGAGATTTGTTCTGTTCTTACAAAAAAAGTGCAACAAAATGACAAGAGACAGATTTTTATCTTGTTTGTCACCCAAGTCCATTACTGGAGTTAGTGGAGTTAGCTGACTGTTGGTTGCAGTGGCACATACAAAAATACAGATTGCCCACAAGTTCTTTAGCAGCAAATATTATGACACAATGACTGTGCCTTTATTGGCACTTGGTAAAAATGACACATTTACACAGTAAAATTACACTTTTTCAATACAAAGCATAGCTCGTACTTTAAGATCAAAGCCAGATTTGCAGTACTGTCCCACTCCTCGTTTCTTTAGATTTTGCTTGGAAAATGGGAAATAAATGCAGTGAATGATTGAAATGTGCATACATACATAGAAATACAGTGTGTAAAGCAAAATCAGAGTTTGTACAGTTAACAAGCTTGAAAATTAATATTTGATACGACCGCCTTTGTTCTTCAACACAGCCTGAACTCTCTGAGGCAGCTTTCTGAAATTTATTTCAGGAGTCTTCAGGAATAGTTCTCCAGGCTTCTTGAAAGACATTCAAAGCTCTTCTTTGGATGTTGGCTGCCTTTTGTTCTGTTCTCTGCCAGGATGATCTCACACTGCTTCAGTAATGTTTTTGTCTTCTTGGATGGGTGTTCTGTTAATTGTAATTTCCCCATTGTGGGATCAATACAGTATCATTCATTCATGTATGTTGAGGTTCAAATTTGGATTCATCACTCCATCAGACCTGTTGCAACTGATTTTCAGTCCAATTCTTGTATAATTTGACAAACCTCAACCTTTTCTTCCTGTTTCTCTTCCTTAAGAATGGCTTTGTGACAGTCACATTTATACTGAGCCCATTTCTGATGAGGCTTCAGTGAATAATAGATGAATCAACTGAAGGGCCAGATGCATCTCTCTGTTGCTGTGTCAGGTCTTTGCTGAATTTTTTTTCCTGTTTCTTAAGGACACGACTTTCAGATACTGTTCATCTGCTGTAGATAGTGTTTTAGATCTGTCACTTCTTATGTCCTCCTCTTGTCCAGTTTCTACAAATGTTTTGAGGACACATGCTGAGATATGCCAAATTTTCAGCTAATAACTCTTTGGGAATTACCTTGTTAGTGCAAAAATACAATTTTATGCCCGTGAAACTGTGTTAACTTTGGCATTTTTCATGTATTCAACAAAAGAAATGGTAACAAATGATGTTTTTGTAACAGGCAGCTAGTAACAAAGCGTCATCTGTTATACGTAGACATAATACTGGTTCATCTCTTGAGTTAGGTGCTTTTTATGCTTGAATGATTCATAGGTCAGTGTTAAGATTAGATTAGATTGGATTAGATTAGATAAAACTTTATTAATTCCTTTAGTTTCTTTTTATTAATTCCTTTAATTTTGTCAGGGAAATTAAAGTTCCAGTAGCAGATTTTACAGTTAACATAGGAATAAAAACAGCAGAAATCACAATAAACAAACATGTGGATAAATAAATAAATAATAAAACAGACAAGTATTTCTTTGTGTTGTGTTGTGTTGTGTTGTGTTGTGTTGTGTTGTGGTCGGGCTCAGGCTGCTGCTCCTCCCCTCCCTCTGTCCTCCTGTTACCTCCCCAGAAAGGAGTTGTACAGTCTGATGGCGTGAGGGACAAAGACGTTTTTTAGTCTGTTGGTTCTACACTTGGGAAGGAGCAGTCTGTCACTGAGCAGGCTCCTCTGGTTGCTGATGACAGTGTGCAGAGGGTGACTGGCATCATCCATAATGTCCATCAGCAGAGAGTCCAGTTTCATGTCAACCACAGAGCCGGCCCTCTTGATCAGTTTGTCCGTCCTGGATGTGTTGCCCCCAAGCACACCACGGTGTAAAACAGGACGCATGATATGACGGACTGATAAAACATCTCCAGGAGTTTCCTGCAGATGTTAAAAGACCGCAGCCTCCTCAGGAAGTACAACCTGTTCTGCCTCTTCCTGTACAGATGTTCTGTGTTGCATGTCCAGTCCAGCTTGCTAACCACAGTCCAAGGTACTTATAGGCGTCTACAGTCTCTACCTCAAATCCCTCAATAAGAACTGGTCTGGACTTCCTAAAGCCAATGACCAGGTTCTTGGTCTTTGAGGTATTGAGCTGCAGGTGGTTCCTGTGGCACCAGACAGCAAAGTCCCTAACCAGGCTCCTGTACTCCTCCTCTCTGTCATCCCTGATACACCCCACAATGGCTATGTCATCAGCAAACCTCTGGATGTGACACAGCTCAGAGTTGTAGCAGATGGCTGCAGTGTACACGGTGAAGAGAAGAGGGGCCAGCACTGTCCCCTGGGGTGTTCTAGTATTGCTGATCACACTGTCAGACATAGTGTCCTTAAGCCTGACATACTGTACCCTGTTAGTGAGGTGGCTGGAGATCCAGATGACCAGGCAGGGGTCCACTCTCATCCAAAGTGGTAGTGGTGCAGTGGGTAGGCGCTCGCCTTGCAGCTGGAGGGTTGCCGATTTGAGCCCCTGTCCCTGTGCTGCGTTGTATCCTTGGGCAAGACACATAAACCACATTGCCTAACGGTAGCGCCGCCCTGGCTTCATTTTACCATCAAAACGTAGAGCCGGTTCCCTACTTTCAAACAATGTGTCTCTCAACTCTGACAAATGTTAACTTTTCAAACTGTGACCGTTCAAGCAGAGACAGTACCCTCCTCCTCTTCCATTCGCCGCTATAGTAATTTTCGGGAGCTGATTTTCTCAGAACCCAAAACGAGCCCCTTTCTAAAACTTCTCCCGTTACTACATTTTTGAACACCTTGTGACGCTCACATTTCAAAATTTGTTTTGATAGGAGCTACGGTTTTTGATTTAGAAGCATTTGTTCGACAGGTGCGCCGAGGCAAATTCAACAGGGCTCTGCCAGAGTGACTGCATTTTCAGTTACAGTTACATGACAAGATCAAAGCGTGTAGGGGCATTCTGATTGGCTGATGATACTTCAAAGTGATTTGTGGAGCATGTAAGTGCTTCAAAGCATTTTTTGACATTTCTTAGCATTTCAGCTCCGATCTTTCAGCTGCAAGAATTCACAGTAGCATTTTCTTCAGGAAAAGCTTTTTCTAGTTTTGTTGTGTGCCTTGTGTGCACAATGACAATGAGTTGAATCTGTTCAGTTTGTCCTGAAGCATAAGGGGCTGGATGGTATTGAACGCGCTTGAAAAATCCAAAAAGAGGATCCTCACCTTACCACATCTCTGATCCAGATGAGGGTGTGCTCAGTGCAGCACGTAGAGCATGGCATCTGCCACCAACACCTGCCTGGTATGCAAACTGCACACAGTCCTGTGTTTCTCTGAAAATTAGGGACAGGCCTGCGGTGAAAATGAGTGAAAAAGCCACCAATGTCTAAAGAAAAACTTCAGAAGACCTTCAGGAAGCCTGGAGAATTATTGCGCAAGACCATTTTTTAAAAAAATTGATGAAAATCTGGCTCCTTGGAAGCAAAATACAGAGAAATGGCTGGTGGGGTAAAACTTATGCACAGTACCTGAAATATGACCTTAAAAACTGGCTTTTAACAGCGGGACGATGGCTCTGTGCTTTGGCATATTCCCACATTCTCAGACAAAATCACAGTTACATTATCCAAGCCTGAATAAATAATTTAATCATGTTTAACAGCGGCCACAAGTCTGTGCTGTTTTGTAACCGGTTAAAGCATTTTTTGGAGTTCCTGCATGCGCCGCTAGAGGCGCTCCTTTCTTGCTGGGGGTGGCGTGAGAGCCTTCGACGTGAACGAGGTTATTCACATGAATGTAACAGCTAGCGTGAGGATGCTAAGCTAGCTGTCAGCCTGGCATCCACGGGTTTCGCTGCCGAGATTTAGCTACCGGATGCTCCCGGTCGTATCCTGCTGGCCGTCTTGACATTCCCCTCAACATTCCTGGACGAATTCGTGTCGACTGACCAGAGTCCGCGAATTCAGGTCCACTTTTGATCTAACCTTTCCCCCCCTCCCTCCCCACCGCTAGCGTGACTTGGCTCACCGGCTAACGAGAGTTCAACCCTCGGGAGAACCGGACTGACGAGGTGAGTTAGCATACGGAGGCTAGCGGGATGGACGGGCTAATGTTGTAGCTGTCACTTGGAGTAAAAGCTTCTCCTGCGAGGAAAACTAGCCTTAGAAAGGAGCCCTTTTGGTAAGCGTGTGGCTAAAGTGGTTGTTGGTATGTCCCTGAAAATACCCCGTTTTGCTGTTAGGCCTGTGTAATACCGGCGAACTGCGAGCTAGCAATTTGATTAACTTGCTAGTAACATTTTGCTAATGTTAACAATTTACCGAGTAAAGTAAATGACCTAGTAAAGATGATATCACAGGAGCTAGCTTAGCAAGTCAGTATGGGTTAAGAATAAGGTTGCACGCCTGTTTAAAAAATAAGACTTTAACATTAGGAAGTTGACTTTTCCTAATTTGCCGTTATTATTTACCATAAACTAGTAAAGAGAGCTGCTCGGTGACAGGATTTAATGCTAGCAGCTAACATAGCACGACTTGCGCTGCTTTAAAGTTAACAGCTCATCTGTGTGAGCAATGAGCAGACAGCCCCAGTGTGTATGCTGTAATGTGTGGAGTTTGTTTTTAAGGTGTAAGGAGCCATCTTTCAGGTCTCCAGCTGGCTGGGAGTTTGTTTGTCGCTTGATACTAGCTGAGTTGATTGTTTTGGTTTTTTTTTTTGTTTTGCTGCGTGCCTTCGCAGAGTTTAACTTGAGAACCACACCCAGACGACATGTCCCTTCATCAGTTTCTGCTGGAGCCCATCACCTGCCACGCGTGGAACCGCGACAGGACACGTAAGGCTCTCTCTTGTTTCCTCACTGTAACGCTGCACACATGAAAGTTACTGTCTTTAGAGGGCTGGCTACATCACAGATTTCACCTGAATGGAAATCAGATTAGTTCAGTTATTGTTTGGGGTCGCACAGGTTAGAATCTGGCATAAGGCAGAAACTGGTCTAACTTGTCTTGTTATCTCTGTGCTCATCATGTTAAGCAGCTGGTTTCTGTTTTTCTTTCTTCTTCAGAAATTGCCATCAGTCCCAATAACCATGAAGTTCATATCTACAAGAAGAGTGGCAACCAGTGGGTTAAGACTCATGAGCTGAAGGAGCACAATGGACACATAACAGGTGGTTAATCAGAGTGTTTTTAAGACTGATCATTTTTACTTATTTAATGTAACCGCTCTGTAACATATATCTTTATCAAGTAAGCCCACAGCTAAGTTGTGTTTGTTTGATCCTAAAGGGCTTTATTTGTATTAAAGCTATTAGTGGAGTTCTCAGTGGCTGCTTGTTGGATCTGTCGTAGGCATTGACTGGGCTCCCAAAAGTGACCGCATAGTGACGTGTGGAGCAGACCGTAATGCCTATGTGTGGTCCCAGAAGGAGGGGGTATGGAAGCCCACACTTGTCATCCTCAGGATCAACCGAGCAGCCACCTTTGTCAAGTGGTCTCCACTGGAAAACAAGTTTGCTGTGGGCAGTGGTGCTCGACTCATCTCTGTCTGCTACTTTGAGTCTGAGAACGATTGGTGAGCCTAATAGTACAGCCGTGACATATTTTAAATGTTTTGATGATCTGATGAATGTTGTGAATAATTAGATTATTTTACAATCTCATATATACATTTTTAAGTGCAGCATTTAAGTTCAATTTTACCATTTATTTTGATTATTAGTGCATTATTTTGGAACATAGTAACAGCACTTGTGCCTGGGCCAGGCTGCTTGCCTTACCTGTGTGTGATGGTTTTGGAACCTCTTGGTTTTGATTTTCATGCCTGTTGAGTTTTAACAGGTTAGAGCAGCTGCACAGCCTGTGAGAGACGCTCAACTGAGGTGTGGCTTGAACTTTCATACAGAAGTGCGTTATCAAGAATTGCGAGGTGCGTCTCTCTTGAGATATAGGCAGTGAACAATATCCATTCATAGTCACATTGATAGTCTACCAGTATCGTTGCAGAAATCTGTCACTATAAGTATATGTGAATATGACACAAACACAAAAGCAGAATTAATATTTGTATTATTTTAGCATCGCCATGTCATGGAAGAAGAATAAGGTGGCTATATGCATGCCATGTAGTCACAGTACAAAACCAGCAAAGGCTATAATTACGTCAGCAAGTTAACAGAGTATTAGGTGAAGGGCAGCTTCTATGGTACTCTCTACTTATCTCTATGGCAGAGCAAGCAGTGCTGCAAGGAAGTCATCATGCAAAGGTAGAGTTAGGGGTGTGGCCCAGGTGCAAGACAGACTTGTTATTGAATGTCCTAACCTAGTGTAAGTGCAGTGTTGCATTCCAAACAGCTGATGAAGCTACTATCCCAGGATTAAAGGACTTTTTCTTTTCTCCATCCTGTGATAACCTCTTCCCTTTCATTTTGCTGTGCCTCATAACTGCTAAGTAGTGGCTTTAAGTTTTTATGTGTTCTGCTTTAAAAACTTTTCTTCTTCGTGTGTGTGTGTTTTTTTTTTGTTTGTTTGTTTTAGGTGGGTGAGCAAGCACATCAAGAAGCCAATTCGCTCCACCATCCTCAGTCTGGACTGGCATCCCAACAATGTCCTGTTGGCTGCTGGCTCATGTGACTTCAAGTGCAGGTAAAAATCAATCAAGAGATGAAGATTGGCTTATTGACAACTGGCCAGCTGGCTTTATTCAGTTTCATTTTTTTGTTTTGTTTTTTGTGTTTATTTTCCCTCTTGCTTATCCTTCCTCTTCTGGCCTCTAGGGTGTTCTCAGCCTACATCAAGGAGGTGGAAGAGAAACCAGGCCCCACACCCTGGGGCAGCAAGATGCCATTTGGGGCTGTGCTAGCAGAATTTGGAGGAGCAGGTCTGACCTTATGTGATAGAATTTTTTTTCTCCATATTCCAGTACATATTCCAGTAGCTCTTTGGACTAAACCAAACATGATATTTTTATTTTTTTATTTAATTTTTGTGACTTTTGTGCCTTCTTAGGTGGAGGGGGCTGGGTTCACTCTGTCTCTTTCTCAGCTTCTGGTAATCGTCTGGCCTGGGTCAGCCACGACAGCACTGTCACAGTGGTGGACAGCTCTAAGACTGCCAGGTATGTTTACTTCTTTCATGTAATCTTAGATATCTAAGATGATTTGCTCATTCTATATATAAAAAGGTAGACTAAATGCTGTCTCTGCCATCTGATATCTGCTGGGTCTGAATGTCAGTATGTCCAGTGTAACTGAAGTTGTCTGTCTGTAACTGATTGTGGGATTTGACAGATGCACTCTTATGGATGATGCTAAAAATATAAATAAAAAAAACTCATTCCAAGTGAATGAGTTATAGAAAATAATGCGGAGGGAAAATATGATTTGCACGTTGAATTGTTAGCGGTGAACAAGTAACAGCAAACTGATCAATGCCATGAAGAGATTACCCTTGTTGTGTAAGTGAATGCATCCCAATCTCATTTAAAATAAAGCCTTTATTAATTTAAAATCGTCTCCCACACATTCATCATGTTGACAAAGGTAGCCATCCCATTATAAGAAAACCATTTACAAAATGAATATGGCAATTTTTTGTTTTTTCCACTATATAATAGATTTTTATATAATCTCCCTATCGGTGACCAGTGTAAAAATCCCTGATTTGTAATGACTATGGAAGGAATGTAGGGATGTTTGCCATCAGCTACAGATAGATGTAAGGCCAGTGTGGTTTCCGGGTTTGGGCATAAAACAATAGTATTTATTAGCCTGCCTGTGTTGTCTTTTTAAGTGCAATCAAACAAGCTTACTCTCACTGTTTTAATTCATTTTTGTTTGTGGTTAGTCCTTTGCAGCTGAAGACGGAGTTCCTTCCCCTCATCAGTGTCATTTTTGTTTCAGAGAACAGTCTAGTAGCTGCGGTAAGAATAGAGCATACGAACCTGTTCCATATTTCTTTGCACAGATTTATAGTGATCAAGGAACGCTGTTTTAACTCTGCTATCTCGTTCCTCAGGGCCACGATTGTTGCCCCATGCTGTTCCGTTGCGACGACGGTGGAACGCTGACGTTTGTGTCAAAGCTCGACCTCCCCAAGCAGAGCATCCAGAGGAATATCTCTGCCATGGAGCGCTTCAGGAACATGGACAAGAGAGCCACCACTGAGGACCGCAACACTGCCCTGGACACACTGCACCAGAACAGCATCACGTAGGTCACCCGGAAAGCTTATAAAATAAAATAAAACTCATAGTTTTATTGCCAGTTTAATTTTTGCCCAGATTTGCTCAAATGTGTGATTAGAAGATTCCCCCTGTGATTTAGGCTTTGTTTACATAACTGAATAGAAGGGAGTTAGAATGTTTGTCTTTTATGTAAATGGGTAGTAGATGGCTTCAGCTGGTTGTACACAACTAAGCAGAAAAATTAATTACATAAAAGTAAGAACACAATTATATGGAATGAGATATTTTAATGTACATCTTGGAGGCAAAATCTTGTGGTGTTGCTGAATTGTGTTATGATTCAGAGAGCTGCCATTAATTTTCAGCTAAGCGACATCCTCCAAAGGTATCAAAAATTAACACCTCCATACAAAACACAGATGGGATTCATTGTTGGGCTTTGGTATTTTATTTCATTAATACTAGCTTGCTGGTAACTGAGTACTTTAAGCATTGAATAGATGCTGTTACACATGTTTGAGGGAACAGATATTAGAAGCTTGCCATTGTTCTACATCCACTATTAATATTATTTCAACTCTTCTTAATAAAAATGGTGTGTGCAACAACCACACAGGCTCAATACTCTGTTTGACAAGTGTATATGCTGTGTTAATGTGCACGCTTCATGTGGTGTAAAACTGTCTCCTGTCTAGTAAGCAATTTGCTGTAGTAGTTGTCATCACTGTCAAAATATGGATGGACAGCTGACCTGTGCTATACACGCGATTTATCATTTAAAGTCAACTTCAGAGCCGTAACTTCCTGCAGGAGTCAATTTGAATTCACTCTCTGATTATCCCGTCAGATCTGTTCAGCTTCACACACTTTCAAACATGAAGTGTTCTATCTCCTGCAGGTCAAAAGTTTTATGCATAATAGTGCTTTTATTTTTTAGTGTTTTAAGGATTAATTTCACATTGCAACCCTCACGTGTGACAAAGATGAGTAGTATTAGTAGTTATTTTGGGAAATATTCTGATTAACAAGTTTGTTCACTTTTTTGAGTGTGATCAGATGATTAATTTCACTTTGTGTATGCAGTAAGAGGTACAGACTTTTTTGTTGTTTTTGTTGTTCAAAAATGTATAACAAAATCAGCACATCAAAGAAAGAGAGGTTCCCCAGAAGCTGTCATTTGTACTTGAATTGTGCACTACTGTGCACGGTCTAAGTTGATGCAGTTTATTTTGATGCCAACAGTGTGAAGTTAAATTCTAGTAAATAAATTAAAAAAAACCATTAATAGTTATTAGGATTTTTAATAAAGGATTAAAAGCACCTCTAAGTTTCATTAACTCTTTTCATGAGGTCTATTGAATCCGTTCATGATGGTGTGGTGATTTTTATTCTGACCTATTAAGTGCTGGATGACGTCTCAGTCACACCCACAGACTTCTTGGAGCCTCTTTGTCACCACCAACATCTATGAGCAGATTGCAAATTTCCCACAAAGTCTTATAAGTATAGATTTTTCCCCCCATAAAAGATCAGAATTGTGGCCATATTCCACTCTTGTTACAATAACAAAACAGGCTTGTCAACATAATCACCTCTGTACCCTTTCAAAACTGTCCGTATGTGTCTGTGTGTCTCAGCCAAGTGTCTATCTATGAGGGAGACAAACGGGATTGTCGCAAGTTCTGCACCACAGGCATCGATGGAGCAATGACCATTTGGGACTTCAAGGTAACAGTGCACTTAAACAGTCTTGTTTTGTTTTTGTTTTTGTTTTTTAAGAGTTAACATTTTCTGCATCTTCCATCTCTGTCTCTCGTTTTCCTCCTCAGAGTCTAGAAGCTTCTATCCAGGGTCTTCGCATCATGTGAAGAAACCTTGTGAATGAAAGGAGAGATGCTGCGGCCTCACTCCTCCCCCTTTTCCTCCCCTGCCCTGGCCCTTCCTGCCCCTTTTCAAACTCCCTCCCTCCCTCCACTCCCTGCAACGCAGCCAGTAACATACATACTTTATCAAGTGTCTGCTGAAGCACTGATCAGACCATAACACACTCTTGTGAGTGTGCGCTTACACTCACACACACACACTACACACGCAACACACACTGAGCTGACGTGTGAAATCTCTGTTAATTTTTTGTTTTGTTCCGTTTGTTTTTAAATGAAGGTTAATCAGGTGTCAATGTGGGAAGATCCTCTGACACGTATTAGACGTGACGTGAACTGTGTGTTTTTATGTTCTCTAACCTCCTGTACCAAAAGTTGAACACTAAAAGGTGCATTTTATCCAAAAATCAGACTGTATTTCATCTCAGGTTAACCTCAACATGGTCTCTGAGTATCAGCATTTAGTAGACCAGAGGATAAAATGGTTTACTGGAGGATGGTTAATATTCTTCATCAGGTGAAGCCAATGTTATTATTACGGCCCGGGGTTACTGATGTTCTGAGTACATGTTTCTGGTTGGCCTTTGAGAGTTGTACAGGATCTGATGGTGGAAAGAGAAAGCAGCTGTCTGAACTGTGTGGAGTGACGGCTGGCCAGCACTAGGCTCTGTAGCTCCTACACTAAAACCACACAAGATGGAGGATTTCTATGTAACTGATCATGAGGTAGACGAATAAAGATGAAATACATTTACAGTACACAACTCAAATGACTGCGCTCTTCCTTTGTCTCTGTGGACAGATGGTAACTAGTTTGTGTGTTTTAAAAAAATCAGTATATAGTCTAAATTTCTGCTTATTCACTTCAAAATAGTTTCTTGATACAAAATATGTCTGCTGTAGGTGAGTGAAGTCACAACTGAAGTCAAATCTAGAAGGGGTTTCCTGGAAAACTACAAGTGATAATGCATTTGTCCTGGATATGACAGTGCTGCCTTGACTTCAGAGGATTTTAATTCTCAATATTTTCAGTACAGCCAAACCAATAAAATGTGATTACTTTCTGTACTTCACTCGTTACAGTAAGGGGAATTGTGATGGATCACAAGCCGGATGAGCTACTTGGTCACTGACATTCTGGTATGTGAACGTGTTGAATATCAGAGTTTCAATCCAGGTTTGCTTAGTGATGCAGTCGTCTTTACTGCCTTTGTTGGCACTTTTAAGATCGTGTGTGAAACTTAAAGCGAAGAACATGATGCATCCTGAAGCAAGTGCAAAAGTTCAATAATGCTTTAAAAACTCCAAAGAAATATCTTTAAAGCTACCTTTGCTGTTTCCTTATTCACATGGGGTCAACACTTGGAAAAAAAACTTCCTCCCAGGGTTGAACTGGGCAAAAAAAGTGCTGTTTATCATAAAAATTAGTTATCACAGTAACTTGATAATTTTTGAAGTTATTAAGGCCACAAAATGTATGTGTAAACAGAACTGTACATATAAAAAATGGGTAAAGCAGTGCAGTATGAAATTCAGTCTTAAGCACCAGCTTCTAGGCTCGATCTTACTGCCAGCTTTATTCGTTTCCTTTTAATTCCAAATGGAAATTATGAGGAGTAAGGAAAATGTCCTGCTGCCAACAAAAAGTGTTTAAGGCAACAATGCAAGTGTTTCTTGAAAAGCATGAAAATCTCAGACGCGGCAGCTAAAAGGTCTGATGAGTGGAACAAGTGGCTTCAGATTTACTGAGCCATTAGAAGCCTGGGGTGGGACTTGATGCAAAGATGATTTCAGTGCACGTGGAAAGAAAGATTGCTTTCTTGCAACATCTGCTTCAAAGAGAATAAAAGATTTCAGATTGATGAAGGCAATGGCAGAGCGCCAGTAGTTTTTACAGCAGTGTTTGAATGTCATTGTGTAATAAAAAGCACATTAACTTGATGTTATTACTAAATGTTTGAGATTGCACTGTAATGATGCACTGGGGTGAAAATAGTTGGTAGTGTATATGAGCATAACAAGAAGATAAATGAACATTAAGACACTAATAATATAAGTGAAGGAAAAACAATAGCAAATGCAGTGCATAACCAGTCACTTCCTCCTCCTGATGCCACCCTCTCCTCCTCGCAGTTCTTCCCTCCTTAACGTCCTCCTCTTTCTATATGCAGGAGTGACCATACGCCCCTCCCCCTTCTTTTCTGTGTCTCTTTTTTTGCCTCCCCTCTGAGGCTCAGCCTCCTCCTTTCTGCAGAACATTGTATTGTGTTCATGCCCCTCCCTCTCTTACTACTTTTAACACTTCCATTTCTTTTCTGCTCCCGTTTGTTTGTTTTTTAATGCAAAGTTTGCCCCCCTTTTCTCTCACATTCATCACATCAAGCACATGATTTATTTCCGCCCTCAGAACTCAAACCTGCAGAGACTTCCTGCATGTCTCCCCTTTCTGAGTTTCACTGTACCCTCCTCCACTTCCCCCCTCTGACCTCTCCTCCCCTCTCTTCAGCTCGGCTTCTCTCTTCCTGAACTCACTCTGTCGTTGGCGTTCGCGTTGACTGGCCAGAGTCCGCGAGCTGAACACCCTCTATTTTATCTGATCCGCTACCTTCCTCTGCCTCTCTCTTCTTTTTTTACTCTCTCTCATCTCTTCAGCTCACCCATTCATCTCTGCCCTGCCCTCGGGGGTAAGTAGCCTAGAAAATATTTAACAGTTGACTGAGTGTGCTTAGGCATGTCGTACTCACACACACACACCCATACTTTGAGTTTAATGCATTTTCAGCAAAGGAATATTCAAAGCATGCTACAGGCAATCCTGCTGCCCACTCACACTCACTGAGGGCAGAGAAATGCTGATGTTTCTATGTAACTTTTGCTTGTAGAGTAGATGATTGTGAGAGATGTTTGATTCTTTCTTCCTGGTTGGGTTCTCTAACTGTTGAGTGGGGATGTGTGTTACCTCGGACCTGCCTACTTTCTGTCATTCCTCTGAAAGTCTGGATTTTATTAACACGCTGAGTGAGATAAGTTTCTGTGTGCAAAGAGAGTTTAAATGAGCAGATTACTCCTCAAACGCTTTGGATCATCTTGTGGTATCATTCAATAAAAATATCTGTACATTTCTTCATGGATTTCAACACTTCCTTCTTAACATGTATTGCAACTTCTGTTTTTTTTTTTTTTTTTTTTTTTTTTTTTGTTTTTTCACATCACCCCCCCTCTTTT